>CAUYON010026438.1:0-13597 GCA_963573935.1 Arctocebus calabarensis | reverse complement strand
ACCCCTCCCCTCCCTTTCCCCTATCCCTGTATTCCTGTGCTATAATTGGGTTTTAGCCTTCATATGAAAGCTATAAATTAGCTTCATATTAGGGCTGAGTACCCACTGAATGTTTTTAATTGGCTTGTCAAAGATCAAATAGAGGTAAGTAACTGGGTTCATCTCTTGGTTCTCTATTCTGTTCCATACATCTATCTCTCTTTTTTTGTGCCAGTACCATGCTGTTTTGATCACTATTGATTTGTACTGCAGTCTCAGGTCTGGTAACATGATTCCTCCTGCTCTGTTTTTATTTCTGAGCAATGTCTTGGTATTCGAGGTTTTTTCTGATTCCATATAAAATGTTGTATTATTTTTTTGAGGTCTTTAAAATATGACAAAGGAACTTTAATAAACTACTAAATGCAGAAAACAAATGATTTCACACAGTAATGAAAAAATCTCATGAATGTTATGTCAAACAGGCAGATGAAAGTATCTCAGATTGTATGTGATGCCTGCACACTGTACCCCATGATTGAACTAATGTACACAGCTATGATTCAATTAAAAAAATTGTATATTGCTTTGGGTAGTATGGACGTTTTAACAATGTTGATTCTTCCCAGGCATGAGCATGGTATGTTTTTCCATTTGTTGACATGTTCAGGTATTTCTTTTCTTAGAGTTTCATAGTTCTCTTTATAAACATGAAAAACATCCTTTGTTAGATAAACTCCCAAATATTTCATCTTCTTTAGTACTCCTGTGAAGGGATAGAGTCCTTGACTGTTTTTTCGGCTTGACTATTATTGGTATATGTAAAGGCTACAGATTTATGAGTGTTGATTTTGTAGCCAGAGACACTGCTCTTTTCCTTGATCACTTCTAAAAGTTTCATAGTGGAATCCCTGGTATTTTCCAGATATAGAATCATATCATCTGTGAAGAGTGAAAGTTTAATCTCTTCTGATCCTATGTGGATACCCTTGATCACCTTTTCTTCCCTAATTGCAATGGCTAAAACTTCTATTACAATGTTGAAGAGCAATGGAGACAATGGGCAGCTTTGCCTGATTCCTGATCTAAGTGGAAATGATTTCAATGTAACTCCATTCAGTACAATATTGGCTGTGGGTTTGCTGTAGGTGGTCTCTATTAGGTTAAGAAATGTCTCTTCTATACCAATTTTCTTAAGTATTCAGATCATGAAGGAATGCTGGATATTATCAAATCTTTTTCTACATCCATTGAGAGAATCATATGGTCTTTAATTTTTAATTTGTTTATGTGCTGAATTACATTTATGGGTTTACATATATTGAACCAGCCTTGAGATTGTGGGATAAAGCCCAGTTGGTCGCAGTGTATAATTTGTTTGATGTGTTGCTGGGTTCTGTTTGTGAGAATCTTGTTGAATATTGTTGCATCAATATTCATTAATGATTTTGGTCTATAGTTTTCTTTTCTTGTTGGGTCTTTTCCTGGTTTAGGGATCCAGGTGATATTTGCTTCATAGTATGTGTTGGGTAGTATTCCATCTTTTTCTATATTTTGGAAAAGTTTGAGTAATGTAGGTCTTGGTTCCTCTTTAAAGGTTTGGTAGTATTCTGACGTGAAGCCATCTCGTCCCAGGCTTTTCTTTTTGGGGAGGTTTTGTATAGTTGATGTTATTTCAGAACTTGATGTCAGCCTGTTCAACATTTCCACTTCATTCTGGATAAGTTTAGGAAAGTGGCATGCTTCCAAGTATTGGTCAATTTCCTTCAGATTTTCATATATCTGAGAGTAAAGTTTCTTATAATATTTGTTAAGGATTTTTTGAATTTATGAGGGATCTGTTGTTATTTCGTCTTTACCATTTCTGATTGATGAAATTAGAGATTTTACTCTTTTTTTCCTGACTAGGTTAGCCAAAGGTTTATTTATTTTATTGACCTTTTCAAAGACCAACTTTTTGATTTATCGATCTGTTGTATAATTCTTTTGTTTTCAATTTCATTTAATTCTGCCCTGATTTTTGTTATTTCTTTTCTTCTGCTGGGTTTGGAGTTGGAATGTTCTTCCTTTTCCAGTTGCTTGAGGTGTCCCATTAAGTTGTTAACTTCCTCTCTTTCCATTTTCTTGAGGAAGGCTTGCAGTGCTATAAATTTCCCTCTTAGCACTGCCTTTGCAGTATCCCAGAGGTTCTGATAATTCATACCTTCATTGTCATTTTGTTCCCAAAATTTGGCAATTTCCTTCTTAATCTTGTCTATGACCCATCTATCAGTCAGCATAAGGTTATTTAGCTTGCATGTTTTTGTTTGAGTATGCAAAGTCCTGTTATTGTTGAGGTCAACTTTTATTCCACAGTGGTCCGAGATGATGCAAGGAATAATTTCTATTCTTTTAAATTTGCTGAGGCTAGACTTGTGACCTAAGATGTGATCAATTTTGGAGTATGTTCCATGGGCTGATGAGAAGAATGTGTATTCAATTTTATTAGGATGAAATGTTCTTTAACTATCTGTTAAATCCAGATGTTGAATGGTTAAGTTTAAATCTAAAATTTCTTTACTTAGCTTCTTATTGGAGGCTCTATCCAACACTGCTAAAGGAGTATTAAAATCTCCAACTACTATGGAGCTTGAGGAAATCAAGATACCCATGTCTATTAGAGTTTTTCTTATAAACTGAGGTGCATTCTGGTTGGGTATATAAAAATTAATAATTGAAATCTCATCATATTGAGTATTACCTTTGACAAATATGAAATGACCATCCTTACCCTTCCTTATTTTGGTTGGTTTAAAGCCTGTTGTATCTGCAAATAAGATTGCAACACGTGTTTTTTTTTCTGTTTTATATTTGCCTGGAATATAGATGACCATCCCTTCACCTTGAGTCTGCATTTACCTTTTAAGGTAAGATGAGATTCTTGTATGCAGAAGATATCTGGCCTGAGTTTTTGTATCCAGTCAGCCAACCTATGCCTCTTTAGAAGACAACTTAAACCATTCACATTAATTGAAAATATTGATAAATCTGTAGAAATTCTAGTGGACATTTTTAATCATTTCATAGCTGTGGAAGTTGGAATTTGGTAAGAAGTTTCTGGGTGAGAAAACTTTTGTGATGGAGCATTACGCTGGTGATGATGTAGGATAGTTTTGAGAATATCCTGGAGAGCTGGTTTAGTTATAGCAAATTTCTTCAACATGTGCATATCATTAAAGTATTTAATTTCTCCATCACAAATAAAACTCAGTTTACCTGGATACAGGATCCCAGGTTGAAAGTTATTTTGTTTTAGGAGATTAAAAGTCAATGACCATTCTCTTCTAGCTTGAAAAGTTTGATCAGAGAGATCTGCAGTTATTCTAATATTCTTCCTCTTGTAGGAAATGGATTTCTTGCATCTGGTTGCTTTCAGAATTTTCTCTTTCATATTAACTTTAGTAAACTTAATTATGATGCGCCTCAGGGTTGTCTTATTTGGGTTAAGTCATGCTGGAGTTCTGAAACTGTCTGCTGTCTGAATTTCAGAATCTCTTGACATGTCTAGGAAATTCTCTTTCATAATCTCATAAAGAAGGGACTCTGTGACTTGTGATGCCACTTCATCATTTTCAGGTATCCCTATAAGGCGAATATTGGTTTTCTTTGAGTTTATCCAAGAGCTGTCTGAGAGAATGATCCATTTTTGCCTTCCATTTCTCTTCTCTTTATAGGTTTGGGAGCGTTCGAAAGCTTGTCTTCAATGTCAGAAATCCTTTCTTCTGCTTTCTCCCTTCTGTTACTGAGGGATTCTACTGAGTTTCTCAGATCTTTAAGGGCTGCAACTTCTTGTCTCAATGTGTCAAAATCTTTGGTCATTTGGTCTTTGAATTAGTTGACTTCTTGAGACAATTTTTGAAATGCACCCAGAATTTCTAATTCCAACTTTTCCTCTATTTTATTGATCTTGTTTACAATCCAAATTCTGAATTTGATTTCTGACATTTAGTCGTCTGTTTACACATAGGATTATCACTTGTATCTGCCAAATTGTTCCTTGAGGGGGTTGATCTACTCTGGTTGTTCATGTTTCCAGAGCTTTTCCACTGATTCTGCTCCATGATTATTTTGCACCGTTTGGCTGGATGAGTAGATTAGGATAAGTTGGGTTGGGGGTTCTAGGAGTAGTGATTGACCAGTCCTTTGCCTGAAAGCTGGGACTGGTGTCTGTACCTTTTCCCCTAGAGTGTTGCCAAGGACCTGTACAGTGCTACTGCCTGCAAAACTGGGGGCCTTCTTGGAGTGGTGGGGTTAAGTGGCTCTGTCTTATTTTTAGCTGGTCTCTGTGTTACCCTAGAGAATCAATTAATCTGTGGCAAGCACTTTTTATGGGTTAAATTTATTTCATCCTCACCACAAACCTTCTAAGTGACTTCTGATGTTAGTCTTCATTTCACAAACAAGAAAACTGAGCAAAGAACCGAGAATTAGCTCCCTCCAAGACCACATGGCTATGAAGCTGTGGAGAGGGCACTCAGCCAGCCTGTCCTACTCCAGACCCCCTGAAGTGAGGATATGAAGGGACACCACCAGCACCACAAATCAAATGGGGTGGCCATGTGGGATATGGCTAATACCGCCCAAACCACAGTGGGGAAGCAAAGCTGTGCATCCAGGAATAGGGCAGGAGTGGAGAAGGCTTCTGGAGAAAGGCAGCCATGAGTTCTGCATCTCCTTTTATTAGAATTGTCTTTCCCAGCTGGCATCAGGGCAGCTGGCAGTACCTGGACTCTCCCTCCCTCCTCCTCTCAGATCTCAGTTCTGTATTTGCAGGTCTAATTATGAGGCAATTATCAGGCTCTTAATTTTCTTTTGGTTTGCCTATAATAACTCCCACTTATACTATGCAAACTTAGGTGCTGGACACTGTATTAATCTCTTTACGGTTATTCTTCACTGCAACTTTTGAAGCAGGGATAATTATTACCATTTGTTGGGGAGGAAGGAGAAGATTATGGTCCTTATCCCTGAGTCTTTATCCCTGACAAGTATGTGGCTTCCTAACTGACCCCTTCTTCCTACTCCAGGCTCCTTCAGCAGCTCCAGCCTTGGCTGACATCCCTCTCGGGATTGAGGATGGGGGTGCCCTAAATTAACTGTCAGGTTTCTCAAGAGAAGCCACTTACTCTTCATTGCCTCCTTTAGTAAAATTCCATGCCTTCAAAAATAAGATTCTTATGTAGGATATTTCAAGTAAATTTTTCTTCTGATTACAAAATGAATACCCTCTAATATAGAAAATGCACAAAATCAGAGGATTGTGGAAGAATAAATATTCTAGCATCTATATATTACCATTGCTAGCTTTTAAAATATTTTTTCCTCCTTCGTTGAATACTGTTTTTGAACATAGATCATCTCATGCTGTAGATTAATGTGGATACTATTTTTTTCACCTAGGTTTAGATTTTATCAGTATTTCAATAAATCTTACCTGTATTTCATTTTTGTTCATTAATATGTATGGTGTAATCCAACATATAAATAAACATTTAAACTATTTTGAAACTTTCTCTTAATTTTGGATAACTTATTGAAGGCAGACTTTTAGCCTTATAGTTGCTAGAGGTAGAAAAAAAATAATTTTTAAGTCTCTTCATGCATACTTTAAAGCTATTTATTAACATCTCTTTGTGCATCGGCTACCACTATGTTGAAGGTTTACTGACTTTACCTCATTTAATCAGCAGAACAGCCCCCCGGAGGGCCCATTTTACAGGTAAGATACTGACCCAGAGAGGTCAGTCATGTGCCCACATCACACAGCTCTTAACTAGCCAATCTCTTGGTAGGCCATCTGTTCTTAAACCAAACCTCTATTGGTCCTTCTTTCTCTCTGGCCCACTGGACATACTCAGAAATGCAATAGTGTTACTAATATATGTTTCTCTTCTAAGTCAAAACATTTCTGCACACAATCTTCAATTCCATTCACCAAATGACTTAGGAAGGATGAATGAGGGATGGTTACACTCATTTTTCACATTTTTCTTCAAGCTGATCAACAGCCATACTTGACCCATGTCCCCAACTTTAATTCTTACTCACCAGGAACAACCACAAACACTGATGCAGAAATAGTTAGGAATGAAAACGTGTGATCATACAAAAATTCAGGCATGAATATTCATAGCAGTTTTATTCATAATATCCCCAAACTGGAAACCATCGAGGTCCCCTTCAAGGGGTGAATGGTTAAGCAATCACTGATGCATTCATAGCATGAAATACTATTCAGCAATAAATAGAACTCAACTACTGATACAACAATGGATGAAATTCAACATTATGATGTTGAGTGAAAGAAAGCCAGAATCCCAAAAGTTATATCCTGTATGACTGTATTTATATGATATTCTTGAAATAACAACATTATCAAGACAGAAAACTAGTTGATAATCACCAGGAGGTAGGGATGGAGGAGATGAAGAGGGAAGGAAGGGAGGTGGATGGTAGACATGGTATGGTTAGTGAAAGAAAGGTCAGCACACAAGGGATCTTGGTGGTGACCGATCTCTAGTATCCTGAGTATGGTAGTGGATACATAAGCAAAACCAAATGTGCACAAGAATGAGTACAAGTCAGACTGGGAACGTTTGAATATGATTGGTGGATCGTACCATCGTCCCTGTTCTAGTTGTGATCTCACATACTTTTGTAAAGCATTGCGGTCCCGTGAACCTGGGTAAAGCCTTCACCAGCTCCTTCTATACTATTTCTCACAACTGTGTATGAATCTGAACTTATCCGAATAAAAAATTGAATTAACAATAAATAAATTAGAAGGATAAAGGGATTTTAAACCTTTTTTGCCCTCAATGAATTGAGTCAATTATTACAGTTCTGCAAACTTCAGTGGTCCCAGGCATTTTCTCTATTGAATCTCACCTTAAGGCAAGACTGAGACGGAGCCAGAGTTCTAGAAAGCACATCTGTGTTTGAGGTGCAGTCCCCCAGCCAGGAGCACAGCACGATTGGAAGATTGAGATGGCGATCCTCTCCCATTCTTTCTACTCTGCCCATCCCAATTGCTCACAACCTCAAATTTGAAGAGTTTTAACTTTTAAAAAGAAAAGACAATTTTGCTTCACTGTTTTCTAATTTTGCCATAACTGCTGCCAGCTGTGAGTTAATGTAGAACATATTCCAGGAGGCATCCTAAGGCCTTTTCATGTTTTCGAGTTGCCTGAGAGCTGACATGGTTAAATAAGTGGGAAGAATAGTGAACACAGAGCTTGATTTTATGAGCTGGTTTACAAAGCTATGGTGGCTGTCATTGTAGCATCTTAAGACACTGCAGGTAAGCAGATTTCTGGCTCTAAGTCCAGAGCACCACTGAGGACTTGGCAGGACCTTGGTTTCTGCTGCCTCCACAGTCAGCTGTATGAGATATCCAGATTTGAGCAGTGGGGAGCTGCTCTCATTAACCTTACTCAATCTTCCAGGGTTATGTTGGAAATGTTATAAAATACTGGAGAGAGAGACAAATGAGAAATAGAGAGAGAGAATCTTGTTTAAGAAACTGGATGGGGATTGCCTCAGCGGCATTTACTCACTCTTAGAAAACACTAGGAACACACCATGAACCAGCTCTCCAGAAGATTGAATTAGCCTCCCAGTTACTCTCCTATTTCAAGGTGTGAAAATGTGTTCACATTCAAGTTCAGAATTAAATCTCACAATAACACTTTAGAGCAGGCAACATGACCACTCTTATTTTAAAGAGATGAGGAGAAAGATCCACAGAAGTGTGATGTCCTGCCCAGAGACTGGAGTCCAGGGTGTCTAATATTTGAAATGTGCTCAAATATGCCATTAAAAGTTTTATTTGTAATTTAAAATTAAGTCCTATGGGGTAAACTCCTGCACTATCGAAAGGTCAGGAGGGGAGGCTGAGAGCAGGAGCACGCAGGGGACAGCTGGCACAAGTGGACCTCTCTCCTGGGTTAGGTGTGCTTCCCCAAGCCATCTCATGCAATGCACAAAAGAGCCCTGTGATGCAACCAACATTATCCACAGTTTAAACAGGATGAAACTGAGGCTGTTGAAGACTAAATGTCCCGGCCAAGGTCAGGAGGAAAACTAAAATCTAGGTACACTAATATGAGACTCACAAAATCCTAACAGGATGCCACACTTCAATCAGGCAATCAATGGGATGGGCATTTTGAGTATTCATTTAATTCTTTCCTCCCTGCATGAACAGACTGAATCTATTCCCTCATTTTTTTTCTAATGGAGAAGCTAATATCCAAAATAGGGCGATAAAGATGCCACATATAAAACGTCAAACAGGGTGCCTCCAGCACATGCAGAGCAAGGGCTTTCCACTTCACATTTCCTGTGACCAACGCTGGGGTGCAGGTGTGCATGCTCAGCTGGCCTGGCTGAGCGAGAAGGAGCTGGAGCCACCTCCCTGGAGGTGATATGATGCACACTATTAGAACATGCAAATGACTCCTTTGTTTGCAGTTGACCCCCAGTTAATATCACAGACCCCGGCCACCCGGCAGACTTCAGACAGGTCTCTGCTTCCATTCTGGCCGTAGTGGTTCTTGGTTCTTTGCCTGCATGTCCGCCCCTGCCAGCAGCTCCCCTGTGGTCCAGATCACACCTACCACCCCACCCTCCATTGCTAACCCACTGTAGTTGGGAAGGCAGTTGGGCAAGTTGAAGGTGACACCATTGCCTTGAGCTGCCAACGGCGTCACCCCACCCTCTTGTCAATGTCTCCATCTCCTTCTCCCTCCTTCTCAAGGTTCTTCTGGCCCCTTCCTCTCTTTTAATTCATTCCAGCTCTCTTGAGGTTTGCATTCTCCCTGCCTTTTTTCCCTCACTTTTCTTCCCTGGTTTTCTATCCTCACCAATCTCCTCTGCACTCCTTTGCCTGGGCTGTGGCCTTACCCCAACCCCCTGCTTTCTCTCAGCCCTGGCCTCTGCATCCAGCCTACCTTCTCTTGTTGTTCTGCCCTCTCTGAACCCCCATGCTCCCTCTCCCCACACACTCCCTCTCTGGTGGCTCTTTCCCACTGTATGTACACAAGGCAGGGTCTTTCATTCATAATGTCCTGACCTCTGCACAATGTTTGCTTTGTCCTGAGGGTTTGGAGACCATCGGAGACAGGGGCACAAGTGTCCCTCTCAGCCTTACTTGTCCTCCACTGGCTGCTCATGGTTATCTGTGTCTGTGAGTCCAGCCCCTCCACAGTAGCTCCAATCAATGTTTACGTCCCAGGGAGAGCAGCAAACCAAATAGGAGAATCTGATGCCTCCTTTTTCATTATTTTAAGTAATATTATCATGGTCCCACTGCAATATCTCTGAGTAGAGAAGTGACCAGACTATCCTCCCAAATTATATGCATCTTTGAAACATGAAATAGAGTGAAATAGAGAGCACTAGATATTGTCCTGTTCAGTCTACAAATTTCCTGATGAGTTACACCCTTCGTATTTGACAAGGAAAGTCACTAACCCCAGCTCCAATGATACCAGTTTACTTACATTTATAACATCAATTGGAATGAAAGTAAAATAAACACTATGTTGAGGCCAGTGACTAAAATGGAGAAAGCTGAAAAACACTGTGATTGGCAAAGGAACACGGGGTAGGATGTGCCGGACATGCTGAGTGATTCTCTCCTTGGTCTACTCAGATGACAGCTGAATAAGTAGAGTGATCAGGATAACACCCTCTCACAGGGACATTGGTACACTGGGCCACACCCAAAGAAACTAAGAAAATGCATCAAAGATGTGCATTTTCCAATTCCTAACTGTTGGGAGAATCAGTGACAGAGCTGGGGTTCAACAGCCAGCTCAGAGAAGCCTAATAACAAATTGCCTTAAGACCTGAGAACACTCCACAAGTAGGTGAGAACAGGCTTGTCCTGCATGAGTCAGGAAGGTGCTTTACCAACTCATCCACCAAATATGTATTGTACGTTGTCTGTGTTGAGCATGAAGCTTGGCACTGCGGATTCACTGAAAAATAAAATTCAGCCTTTGTCCTCACTCAGCTTAAAGCCGCCAGAGAAAACTTCCATTGAACAAATGCCAACCGTAAGGAGTAGGTGCAAGGAGCAAGGAGGTCCTGGGGCAAGGAGTGTAGAAGATGCCCAGAGAGTCAGTGGGTTGCACAATGGAGGTATGTATGAAAATACTTGCACAAGCTCGTGACAGACACCAAAGGTCTGCAAGCCCTAGGGAATGAGGTTGGGCTTGATAAACTTGAAGGTACATTGCAGTTCTGGTAATTTCTGAAAACTAGAGAGTAAAATTGCTGATTATTGTCATTATATAGGTTCTGATAAAACATGCTCCTTTGATAGAACTTCTCACCTGAGAGGCACGGACAGTGGGACAAAGCTGTGTCCAGCATCAGACAGACCTCCCTTGTATGCCAGCCACGCTGGCTCTGAGAGCCTTAGCTTCCTACCTCCTACAAAGTGACTATGCCAACTTCATACCATTTCTGTTATAATATATAGCAAATAATAATACATAAATGCAAATGCACTATATACAAATGATACATAACGAAAGATAATACTGAAGTTGAATATCCCTATCTGAAATGCTTGGGACCAGAAATATTTTGGATTTCAGGTTTTTTTTTTTATATTTTGGAATATTGGCCTCCCTAATCCAGATATTTGAAATCTGAAAAGCTCCACTGACCATTTCTTCTGAGTGTCATATTAACACTCAAAACACTAGGGATTTGGGAGCATTTCGGATTTTGGATTTTCAGATTAGGGATGCTTTATCTGTAATACATCTTATATTTGATAATGGATGACTATTATGATTTCTCATTACTATTACTATTATCGCAGTCACAGAGACACCAGAAAAAGTATGGTGTTAGAAATTTGACATTACTATAGATTCCAAAGCAGTCTAATGGAGAAAATTCCATTCACACTATCAAAAACTATATTTTTAAAAACTCTCAGAATAAAACTAATGTGCAATGTCCAAGACTTACATGTAGAAAACTAGAGTTGTCTAGATTGTTCCAAAAAAAAGAGAGAGATGAATAAATGAAGAGACACACAATGCCACGTATGAGAAGACCGAATGGTATAAAGATGTTGACTCTCTCCAATTTACTCTACAAAAGCAACGCGATCTCAATGAAAATCCCAATGGAATCTTTTATGGAAATTGACATGATAGCACTAAAATCCTTTAGAAAAGAAAATGCGCATGAATGGGCAAAGAAAAAAATTTACATGAAGAATAATGCAAGGGGAAACTTGCCCTACAAATGCCATAAACATGGTCATCAAAAGACAATAATTAAAACAGTGCCATATTAACCCAGGAAGAGGCAGACATAAATGTAAGGGGAGAGAGAACACAGAATAGGTCCCAAGTGTGTCTGGAAATAGAATGTATAGCAAAGAGGGCATTTCAAATCAATGGGGGAAATATGCTTTATTCAGAGAATGAAGTTATGTTTGGTTATAATCAAATGCCTTCATCACCGCACCTGGAGGATGCTGTTTGTATGATTGGTGAGCCCATTCTGGAAAATGGGGTCCAACTCTGGCCCTCCATTTGGGATGAATGTTGCAGCCCAGTCCCTGGCTCAATAGTCCAATCCAGGGACAGACAATTCCGCCTGACTCCCTCCTGCTGTTCCATGCACAACCTGGGCTCCCAGGCCCCCAGGGCTGAGGGCCCAGGTCTCCCAGGCATCAACAAAGTCTCCCATGTCAGAGGGGCTGTTTTCTCCCCAGCTCAGGTTCCTGCCACTGAGGGGCTTGTAACCCCTGTCCTGGGGGAATTTTCCTTCCCCTTCTCAAGTTGAGCCTTTCTCCTCTTTGGTTCTTAAAACATCAAACCTTTGATCCTTTGCCCCATCAGACAAAAACAGCTTAATTGTCTCAGTGGGCCCAGGCGTGGAAATCAAAGACCTGTTTAGGGAGAGTGCCCGCCACCTGGCATGCTCTGCTCCTCAGGCCTGGAACACACAACACCCTCCAAGCCGTGGATTAGGGACAGTCTGGACGCTAAGAGCAAAACCTGGCACCATGCCTGGCAGAAGGAGGGGGAGATGGGTGGTGGGTGGGGACACAATTTGGGGAAATAACTGTCATTTCTTTAAGGAGCAACTCCAGGTAAGAAAAATAAAAGTTACTTTCTCAGTAGATCATTTTACTACATTCGTACCTCAGTAAATTATAAAATCTTTTTATACACACAGAGAGTTAATAAGAAAGAGACAAACAAGAGAAAAGAAAAAAGGTTCAAAAGTTATAAAGCTCAGATAAATAAACACAAATACCCAATAAACCCTTAAAGGATCCATAAGCTTATTATCAATCAGAGAAATGAAAATTTAAAAGCTGAGATATAATTTTCACCCCTCTGAGTAGCCAGTCATTTTTAAAAATGTAACTGGCAGAAGTTTGGGGAAGGAAGCATTTTCATATAAAGTTTATTGGAGTGAAAACTGATACCATTTGGAGTTTCTCATAATAATTTTTTAAATAGTTATGCTTTTGACCCAAAAGTTTAATTTTTAGGAATCTGTAAATACTCATACATTTGAGTAAGCACATTTTGAAACAATATGCAACTTGTCATACAATGAAATAACATAAGATACATACTTGGATGACAGTTTTAGCAATGTTCATAACATAACAAAACTTAAAAGGTAGGGAAATAGTTAATTAAATCTAAACTATGAAATATTTTTTTGCCATTATAAAGTACCCTTCCTGGAAACTGGCATAGAAAATTGTTACACTATTAAGTGAAAAAAGTAATGTAAATGAAACATATACAAGTGAGCAAAACAATTTAAAGAAATACAAAACATAGATTCCATAAATAAATATGTTGATATACATTGATATATATGAATCAGTATATATTAATGAACACAAATATATAAGATTATCGTATATATTAGTAAAATGCAGGTATGTATTCATGCAATTAAAACATATGTGTGTGTATATGTGTGCATTTATATGCTCATAATGGAGAAAAAGAGAAAAGATAAATCACATAAGATTTTTTCATTCTATATATTTCTCTATTTTTTTCTTTTCTGCAGCCATGTATTACTTACTAACTTTTTTTTTTTAATAATTTTATTGAATCATAATTATGTACATTGGTGCAATCACAAGGCACGATTCATATACATTCAGAAATATTTTGATCATACTGTTACAGATATCCTTCATAGCATTTCCTTGATCACTATATAAAGACATTAATACTCTACCTTTAATAAGTTTCGCCAGTACCCTGCTAAGATGCCACGTAGGTGTGTTCCCACTCAGTGCCCGCCCTCTACCCATCCACCCCCCAACCCCACCCCAACCCATACCCAAAACCAGTATTACATTGGGATAAATGGGTTTTATCCATAAAAATAAAACAAAAAAATAGCATAAAAATATGGCTTAGGACAATTGAAAAATTTTATTACAATAATTATATACAATTCTAAAATAGTGTTTTATCCATAAAATTAAAACTAAAAAATATCATAATATTAGGGCATATTAAAATTGATAAATTTTATTACAATAATGATATAAATTTCTAAAAAT
>CAUYON010026436.1:0-23385 GCA_963573935.1 Arctocebus calabarensis | reverse complement strand
CTCAATGGGCTAAGGCGCCAGCCACGTACACCTGAGCTGGCGGGTTCAAATCCAGCCCAGGCCCACCAAACAACAATGAGGGCTGCAACCAAGAAATGGCCAGGCGTTGTGGCAGACGCCGGTGGTCCCAGCTACTTGGGAGGCAGAGGCAGGAGACTCACTTGAGCCCAGGAACTGGAGGTTGCTGTGAGCTGTGATGTCACAACACTCTATCCAGGGTGACAGCTTGAGGCTCTGTCTCAAAAAAAGAAAAAAAAAGCTCCTCAGCTGTGGGGTGCGGGTGGGAGTTCATGATCCGTACTCACTGTCATCCACCTGGGCCCAGTGAGGGGTGAGTGGTAATGAGCTCCCTGCCTCACTTCCCAGGAAGGAACAATGGGACAACTGGAGGACAGGTTCTGGGGTTGGTGAGCCCTCATCCAGAGATGTCTTGGTTGGGTTCCTGGCGCAGTGCACTCACAGCCCTCTCAGTGGTCAGACGGGTACCCTCATTACTTGCCCTGCCATGGCAACAGACTAGGAAGGATCTGGGATTTCTCTTTATTTTTCTTTTCCTTTATTTCTGTATTTATTTTGGTGGCAAGGTCTCTATCTGTTGCCCAGGCTGCCGTGCAGTGGCATCAGTGTAGCTCACTATAACCTCAAACTCCTGGCCTCAAACAGTCCTCCCCCTGCAGCCTCCCAAAGTGCCGGGACTACAGGCAGACACCGCTCCTACAGGGCCTGGACTTATGAATCAGACAGACCCCAGCTCAAGCCCCATCTCTTCCCCTTAGGAATCCTGTGATCAGGGGCTAGTCTGTTTCCTCATCTATAAAAGGAGGAGAGGGTGGCACCTGTGGCTCAAAGGGGTAGGGCACCGGCCCCATATGCTGGAAGTGGTGGGTTCAAGCCCAGCCCCAGCCAAAAACTGCAAAAAAAAAAGGAGGAGAAAGACAGACTTCGAGGATCACTGTGGAAGCTTTCTTTGTAACACTATTTTTTTCACCGTACCCTGTATTTATACAGTACTTGGGCTTTAGATTATTCATAAACCTCTCGGAACTGTGTATAAAGCTATATAGACAAGGACGGAAAAAGAGAGGGAAAAATTGTCTCTAAGGAGAAGGTCCCTAAGTTCTCTAGGTGTCCTAGGACCCTCAAAAGCTCACCATTTTCCACCAGCACCCACGGTGCAACAGAAACATTCTGTAACTGAGTTGCCCAAAAGGCCAGGGAGACTGGAACATTGAATGTTTCACTATGTTTAGTTTTAAAGAAAAAGGCAGCTTTAGGTGATCTCATTTTAAACCTCCCAAAAGAGAAGGCTTTATGCAGGTGCGAGGAGGAGGCCCAGAGGGAATGAGCAGCCTTCTCGGGACCAACCGGCTGATGGAGAGATAGCAAGAATGGGATCTAGACCCAGAGGCTTCGATTCTCTCTCTGCTGTGACACTCTGGGGGCCTCGAGAGCCACCGTTCTTGCGTGGCAGGTCACTGCCAGCATCAGCATTCGGGAGGGCCGAAGAGGGAACATGAGGTGTGTTAGAGTGGGCGTCCCCGCAGGGCAGCAGGGAAGGGGGGAACCTGCACCAGGTGCCTTAAAGAGCACGGGTTTCTTTGGGGCATTTGAGGTTGAATTGTGGCAGAAATTGCTAGGAGATGCTGGCCAGAGCTGGCCACCCATGCAGGGAGGAAGCTGGGGTGCTGTCACTGGCGGGAGGGTGCTGTCAAAATGCTCAACTCTCTGGCACTGGAAGTTGCTGCACGCACGACCTAAGCAGGTCGGAGAAAGCTCTCGGATGGAAAGTCTTTCCCACAGAAAGTCTTTAGCAAGCACAGGCCGGGGAGTGCTGAGGGGACATGGTTGAGGCACCAACAGTGTCTGCTACTAACATCGTAACCAAGGGGCAGCCCGTGAGGATCCAAGGATCTAGCACGTGGCCAAAAACGTATGGAGAAATGGCAGAGACAGTGTACATCCTTTCTTTCTCTGTCCTTCAAAAATACACAGGCACACAAGGACATAATTATTGCAGCATTTGTTTATGACCGACAAGAAAGTCAACAACGTCATAGCCCATGAACTGGGGGTCCGCGAAGTAAGCCAAGGCACAGACACATCATGGAACGCTCAGAAGGGGTCTAAATGGACGGCCGTGGGGAGATGCCACACGGATTTGGTGACACGACAAAAGAGCAAGTGGCAAGAAAACAGGGTTAGCATTATTTAATGTTTTCTGTTTAAAAAACAAACATAAAGATAAGGAAAGCTACTCACTAAACTGTAAGCAGTGATTTCCTCTAGGGCATGAAATTGCAGGGAAAGGGCTACTTTTACATTCTTCTGTATATCCTCTGTATTTTTGTGATGGGGCCATATCATTTTCATCATAAAACCAAGGCCAAATTATACATATAATAAAAGCAAGGTGGTAGCTGAGCAGATATTAGGAAAAGGTGACTTTAAGATTAGCTGGGCTCATCCATGGGGTGACCAGGAGCCCCTTAAGTCTACCTGCTCAACCAGCAGCTGAGAGGAAGGGCAAGATGTTGTCCTTGGCCTAAACTGAGCAGGGCTTTACGAGACACAAACCAACCTCAGCCTTCGCCTGGTCCCAGGTGCTCATCAAGTTGCAGCCTTCAATTGCCTTTTCTGCATTGGCTTCTATTTCTTGGCTCTGTGAACTTGGTACTCGCCCCTGGGTCCCCCTGTAAACCCTCACACTGAGAGTGCAACTTCATCTGTTATAAGAGGCAGCTGGTGACATGTTTGAAAGCATCCATGCTAGAACCACACTGCCTGGGCTTCAATGGGAGTCCCACCAACTAGTGGCATGACCAGCAAACAAGTTGCTTAACCTCTCTGAGACACAGTTTCTTATCTGTAAAATTTTAATAACACAACCTATGTTACAGTGTTCTTGTGAAGATTAAATAAAACAAAACACAATAAAGCACTCAGAACTTATTAGCTCAATATGTATGAGTTACTGGCTCAGTGCCTGTAGCTCAAGTGGCTAAGGGGCCAGCCACATACACCAGAGTTAGCAGGTTTGAATCCAGCCTGGGCCTGCCAAATAACAACGGCAACTACAACCAAAAACTAGCTGGGCATTGTGGTGGGCATCTGTAGTCCCAGCTACTTGGGAGGCTAAAGCAAGAGAATCGTTTAAGCCCAGGAGTTGAAGGTTGCTGTGAGCTATGATGCCGTGGCACTCTACCCAGGGCAACAGTTTGAGGCTCTGTCTCAATAAATAAATAAGTAAACAAATAAATAAGAGTTACTATTATAGGCTCGGCGCCTGTGGCTCAACAGGCTAAGGCGCCAGCCACGTACACCTGAGCTGGCGGGTTCAAATCCAGCCTGGGCCCTCCAAACAACAATGATGGCTGCAACCAAAAAATGGCCGGGCGTTGTGGCGGATGCCTGTAGTCCCAGCTACTTGGGAGGCAGAGGCAAGAGACTTGCTTGAGCCCAGGAATTGGAGGTTGCTGTGAGCTGTGATGCCACAGCACTCTATCCAGGGTGACAGCTTGAGACTCTGTCTCAAAAATAAAAAAAAATAATAAATTAAAAAAAGAGTTACTATTATAATCACTCATCTATTAAGCACCTACTACATACCCTGAACTTTTTATATGCTATTTGTAGTTTTTTCAACTTCTCCACAAGGTGGGTATTATTTACTCCTATATCACAGGTATGAAAAGAAATATATCTCTAATATATATAAATGGCTCAGAGAGAGTAAGGGATCTTAAGACTTGCTCATTTTTTAGCACTTACTGAAAAAGGCAATTTGTATTTTTTTTTTAAATGACCATGCCAATATTTCTGGTTCCACATTCTCTTCCAAACCTTGGCACTCTCCCCTCAAAAGATGGAGATACTTTCCTTCCCTTGAACCTGGGAAGGCCCTTGAGACTGACTCAACGAATGGAATGGTGCAGAGGAATATTTGGTGACTTCTAAGTCATTAATGACCTAGACTTGGGCTTTCTTTCACTTAGGACATTCATCCTTGAAATCCAGTTGCCGTGTTGTAAGACAACCCAAGCTCCATGAAGAGGCCACAGGTAGGTGTTCTGGCCAATGACCTTGGTTGAGGCACCAGCCAACAAACAGCATCAACCACCAGACTTGAGAATAAGTGAGTCCTCTGATGGTGCCTGACCCCAACCTTTAAGCCACCCTGGCTAACACCAAAGAATGAAGACTGTCTTCATTAAGCCCTGCCCAAGTCGCATCTCTATGAATAAAATGAATGTTATTGCTGTTTTAAGTCTCTCATTTTTCTTTAAGCCACTAATTTTTAAGGTGGTTTGCCATAAAGCTAAACATACATGGAACGCAGATGTCAAAATACTGGGTAAAGATATCATCTAATTTAGTTTTTGAAATGGCAGCTACATAAGGTGAGTATTTCTGTTTTATAGACATAGAAGTATGAATTAAAGGACTAGCGTCACATTACAAGTAAGTGGAAATGCCTGAATTCCTACTCAGGTCTCTCTGGTTACAGAACCCACATAATTTTGATGAATAACATCTCCGCAAGATGAAGCTCAGAGGAATCAAAATTATTTAGCATCCATCAGAACCATGGTACTCAAAGGTGAGTCCCCCAAATGGATTGCACACATGTGGACATTTCATTTTATTAAGACTTATTTTCCTAATTAAGAGTCAATTATGCAGCATCTTACAAAGTGTCCCTTCACAATGGGACTCACTCATGTCCTGCCTTCCACCACTGTATTCCTTGGAGAGGCCCAAGATTGTGGGAATGGGATGTGTTGAGTGTGGGAAGATGTTTGTTTGGAAGTCTAAGGTTTTATGGGAATTCTTCTATCTCTGGGGATAAATGGTAGCTTATGCTGATACCCTGATATACATGCTGATTAACCTAAATTGAGGTTTGTGATGGGAAAATTCAAACAGAAACATTTCCTCCAACCAACCCCCTCCATTGAACCCTGACCACAATCCCAAGCACCACCAACAAATGGTCTGTCCCAAGATACAACATTATTGAAGAATCCAACCATTATTGAGAACTTACCAAATACCAGAGTTAATTAAATCCCATCAATCTTGTGTATCATGTTCCACTGGTATACCCATTTTATGGATGACAAAACTGAGGCTCAGAGATGTTAAGTGATTTGATCCAGCTAGAAGAGCTAAGAAGTAGAGGAGGTGGAATGTGAATCCAGTTTTGTCTGACTCTAAAGCTGGTGTTCTTTATAATTGGAAAATGAATTCCCTATAGATGGGAAGGAAAGAACAAACCAGGTGGAAGAAACAGTTGTCAATGAAGGCAGGAAGATATAATAAAACTAAGGTACATCTGACTTTACAATTCTATAGAACAGAAAACATGACAATGATGACATAAAATGCATTCATCATAAATTGACACCCTTCCCTCAGAAAGAGTCCATCCAATGCGGGTTCACATGATGGAATGATGTTTGAATCTTGAAGATCATATAAAAGGCCAAAATTATTAATACTATTTGTCTATGTGGATTGGCGAGGACCAATGGCTGTTAAGTGACAGAATCCCAACTCAAGCTAGCTTACAAAAATCCTGAGATCCACTGATTCATGTACATAAAAAGAGAAAAAGTGGATACAGAGATTCAAACAATATTGGCAGATTTCATATCAAATCTTCTTAACTCTTTTCTGCATTAGCCTCACAGCAAAGCAGTTTAGCTGGGCTTTTCCCCAGGATAGCATGGTCCCAGTCAGCTTCGGAATGACACCAATCACCCAGCTCCCAAAAGCTAAGAGAAAAATAAAAACAAACAAACAAAAAAAACCATTTTTTCCTATCCCCCTCCAGATACTCAGAGTCAGGGAATGATGTGACTTGTTAGGCTTGGGGTTTTCACGGAGCCCACTGAGCCTAGGATGTGGGAAGCTGTGATTGGCCAAGTCTGGTCACATGTCCCCATACAGGACCAATCAAATTCCCTCACCCATAAAGCGCCAAGGAGCTTGAAATGAGTTGATCTTTGTGAGCTCTTGGAAAGTGTTTGGTCAATATTAAATGTTCACCAAATGTTGGTCATCAGTTCTCCTCTTTTCACTCCTCAGGACATCTCAACTTCCTTGACTAGCAAGACCGGGGCTCACCTCCCTCTACTACTAACTAAACAGCCCCTTGTGTAGCATCATCTTGTTTGCTGCCTCCTAAGAATGCTGTGACTAATTGTATATTTTTTGTTCCCATTGTAGAGATGAGGAGACTGAGAGGCTCAGCATTTGCTTCAGGGCGAAGAGCAGTAGTTGTGAATCAATCAGCAGCTTTTGAAAGAGTGACACAGGAGGAAAGACCTCCACGGAGAAAAGGGTTCTGCTCTGCTCATGTCTTGCCAATGTCCTTGCCAAGACCCCCGTCCACGACCCTGATTTTCCCAGCCTCTCCCAACAATTTTCATATGAACTTCTAGTTCATTGACTGTATCTTAAGTGCCAGCTCCTGGACGGAGCCCTTTTCTTGCATTACCCATCTCATCCCTGTGTTCACATGAGCCTCTGGGAGGTCAAGAAGCTTCTTCAAGGTCACAGAGCTGGAAAGTGGCAGAAGGAGGATTAGGATTTAGGGCTGTCAAACCCTGGAATCCATACCCCAAGTTTCTATATTGCACTGCCTTGATCTTATATCAAATTCACCAAAGGATCTCGTCAATGTTGCTTTGTGCCAAGTCAGGAGGAAGTAGGAAGCTTCACTTAAGCATTGAGAACTGGCATTGAACTCTAGCTTTGTCACTAATAAGCCACATAAGCTTGGCCTTCTCTATGGCCTGGGGATGATTGTCGTGTATGCATCACGTGGGTTGACAGTGTATGCAACTCTCAGTGGAGGGTCTTTGAGAATATTTAGATAATAATTGTTACATAACTCGTGTTCTTGTTACTTAAAGGGTGTGAATTTTCAACAGCCGCTGCCAACCATCCAAGCAATGAAAGGGAATACCCACCAGGGGGCAGCAGAGCTCCAGCAGAATCTGACGGTCTCGCCACTCCTACCCTAATTCCGGCCGTGCCCCTTTGGGGACCTCAATAATCTAATCAGACGTGCCTTGGTATGGTTTGATCATAGAAGGAAATTGCAGGCGCCTCTTGCTTTAAGCAAAGCCAAATGTTTAAGAACTCCAGACTTCTGGAATTAGATAAAGCTGGCTGTGTGACTTTGAATAAGTCATTAACCTTTCTAAGCTTTAGTCTCTTCATCTTTACAATGTGGATAATGACAGTACCTACGCCATAGTGTTGTAAAAAAATTAAATGGGATCATGTATAGTAAAGCTCTGTGACAAAGAGTAAGGATCCAAAAAGGAAAAATAGTCATTAAAAACATTTAAGTACACAATGAAATTTTTCACTAAAAAGTTTTAAAACTTAAGAAAAAAGTACATGTTTATACTAAAGAACTCATTGAAAGATGTAAGCAAAAGTTTATGCACAGGGATGTTCAGTGTGGTGTTGTTTATGTAATAATAATGGAAAAATTGGAAAAATTGCAAGTCCAACAATAGGGCAAAACCAGGCAAACTTTTTTTTTTTTTGAGACAGAGCCTCAAGCTGTCACCCTGCATAGAGTGCTGTGGCATCACAGCTCACAGCAACCTCCAATTCCTGGGCTCAAGCGAGTCTCTTGCCTCCACCTCCCAAATAGCTGGGACTACAGGCGCCCGCCACAACGCCTGGCCATTTTTTTGTTTTGGTTGCAGCCGACATTGTTGTTTGGCAGGCCCACGCTGGATTCGAACTCACCAGCTCAGGTGTATGTGGCTGAACCTTAGCCTGTTGAGCCACAGGCGCGGAGCTCCAGGCAAACTTTTGAGTAGTAGGATTTGGAGATCACAATTTAGCTTCTTCTGTTAAAAAAAAAAAAAATCAAATTTGGGGCTCAGGGCGTGTGGCTCAAGTGGCTAAGGGGCCAGCCACATACACCTGAGCTTGTGGGTTCAAATCCAGCCTGGGCCCACCAAACAACAATGAGGGCTGCAACCAAAAAATAGCTGAGCATTGTGGCAGACACCTGTAGTTCTAGCTACTTAGGAGGTAGAGGCAGGAGAATCACTTGAGCCTAGGAGTTGGAGGTTGCTGTGAGCTGTGATGCCAAGGCACTCTACCCAGGGTGACAGCTTGAGGCTCTGTCTCAAAAAAAAGGAAAAGAAAATCAAATTTGGGCCAGGTGTAGTAGCTCATACCTGTAATCCTAGCACTCTGGGAGGCCAATGGTGGTGGATTGCTTGAGTTCAGGAGTTCAAGACCAGCCTGAGCAAGCACCCGATCCTGTCTCTACTAAAAATAGAAAAAAATTAATCAGGAGTTGTGGCAGCTACCTTAGTCTCAGTCTCTTAGGAGACTAAGACAGGAAGATTGCTTGAGCCCAGGAGCTTGAGGTGGCTGTGAGCTAGAATGATGCCATGGCACTTAACCCAGGCACAGAGAGATACTTTTTCTCAAAAAAAAAAGAAAGAAATTCAAATTTGAAAGAGAAGTTACAGGTATAGTACAATGAACTCTCACACCTTCCTCAGGCAGATTTAGTATTTTGCTACATTTGTTGCATCTGTACTACCCCTGTACTTACCACAGCTATCTGTATACGTGTTATGACTGTTGCCTTTGTAGAATCATGTGAAAGTAAGTTGCAAACATCAAGATGCTTTACTCCTTAGTTCTTCAACTAAGAGCAAGTACATTCTCTTATGTAATCACAACATAGTTATTTCTATTATCTAATATGCATGCAAATGTCCCCAATAATATATTTCTCTAAATACATAGACACACATATATGTATACACTACATACACACATGTATGTATTTCTAATATATATTATATGGGTAATTTTTATTTTTCTTTAATAAGATACTTTTCAATACTTTTGAGATACTTTTTTATACTTTTCAGAATTCTATGATTCTTTTTCCTCCTGGGGATATGAACATCACCTTCATGATTACAAAGGACCGTAAACTTATTTCTATTTGAGGAAAAATCATAAAATACAACTTAGACACTTAGATTCTCCACTATTGAAAAAAATGTGAGTCAGGCCAGGTGTGGTGGCTCACGCCTATAACCCAAACACTCTGGGAGGCCTAGGCGGGAGGATTGCCTGAGCTCACAGCTTTGAGACCAGCCTGAGCCAGAGTGGAAATCTCATCTCTAAAAAATAAATAGCCAGGCGTTGTGGCGGATGCCTGTAGTCCCAACTACTTGGGAGGCTGAGGCAAGAGAATCATTGGAGCCCAGGAGTTTGAGGTTACCGTGAGCTATGACGCCATAGTACTCTACAGAGGGTGACAAAGTGAGATTCTGTCTCAAAAAAAGAAAAAGAAAAAATGTGAGTCAAAAGGTGACCACCAGGCTATGGCCTGTGCCCTGAATCCCCGTCACTGCCCATAAGAGCTGTCTTTCTTCTGCTGTCTGGGTTGGGGGGAGCAGGCAAAAGATCTCAGCTGAAAAGATTCTTCCTGGTGGAGTCACTGGAGAAGTCAGAATGCCATCCCCCTCACTCAGATAGGCATCAGAGCCTGGGACCGCCCATCTCTCCCTGCATCTCTGCTCCCTCCTGCCTTGCAGGTCAAAGGAAAAGCCCTGGGGCAATTGGAGATTATGGACTAGAAGTCTCTTTTCTCCTCCTTTTTTTTATTTCTAATGTGCCTTTTTAGGGAGATTGAGATAGGCTGTAGGAGGAAACTCCCAGTACCTCCAAATCTCACCCAAAAGTAAAGGCGGGACCACTTTGGAATACAGTGTGCCCCTATGGACTAAAGTTGTATATGCACAAACACTATGACCCAGCAACTCCACTCCCAGCTTTATTCCCTAGAGAAACTCAGGTGCATGTGCTCCAGAAAAACAAAGATAGAGTCAAGAATGTTGTTCACACATCATTTGCATGATAGCTCCAAACAAGAAACAGCCCAAGGCACACCGATGTGGCTGGAATGGAAAACAGTGGCATAGCCACAAAATGAAACAGACTCAGAAATGAAAATAGAGGACAATCAGATGAATATGAAAAGTGGAAAGTTGAGGGGAAGAAACTGAACCCCCAAAACACAGAGAGCCTGACTGCATTTATGCTAAGTTCAAAAGCAAAAGAGGCCAAATTAAACACTACCATTTAGAGATTCTTACATGGGGTTAAAACTAAAGAAAAGCCAGGGTAGATGTTCCTTGTGAGGAACAGTGAAGGAATCTGGGGGCTTGCTGGTCTCCATGCTAACACTGACGTTTGCTATGTAAATATGTGTCACAAAACAAAAACAAAAATGTCTTACAAAATAAAAGGGCTTAAGTATCACGTGGATAATGCTTCTTGCAGCACCATCAGAAGAGTCTTTACCACCTGGGCTTTCTCTCCACTGCCCAGCTCTGAGAGACAGAAAGAGGACTTTAGGGCGGCACCTGTGGCTCATCGAGTAGGGCGCTGGCCCCATATACTGAAGGTGGCAGGTTCAAACCCGGCCTCAGCCGACCTGCAAAACAGAAAAATAGCTGGGCGTTGTGGCGGCACCTGTAGTCCCAGCTACTCGGGAGGCTGAGGCAGGTGAATAGACTAAGCCCAGGAGTTGGAGGTTGCTGTGAGCTGTGTGACACCACGGCACTCTACCAAGGGTGACAAAGTGGGACTCTGTCTCTACAAAAAAAAAAAAAAGAGGACTTTAAAGGAAATTCAATGAATGATTACTGGGTGAGTAATACACTGTGTGTGTCCCAGGCCTGGCGCTAAGTGCAAAAACTCCAATGTTGAGTAAGATACAATTTCTGTCCTCAAAGAGTTTAAAATCTAGAGGGGAGACAAGTCATTAGGCAGGGGTCACAATGTCACGTGGCAATTCCTATGTGATGGGACATGCTCAAAGTTCTGGAACTTGCCTCAGCAAGAAGAAAAGGGCGAGATTAATTCAGAGATAGGGAAAATGGAGCAGGCTTCAGATGGTGAGAGTAGAATGTGCCAAGTCCCAGGGTCAGGTGTACATGCTGGGAAGGGCATTTGATGAGGCCAGACCAGGGAGTGTGGGCTCTATGAAGGACTGGGATGACAGGGGAGACCTCAGGAAGCGGTGTCCAGAGTAGGAAGTGCCCTGGAAGCCACGTTAGGAAGTTAATACAAAGTCAACAGCCAGGGAACCACTGAAGGACTTAGAGTGAGGGAAAGAGTAGAAGGAGCAAGAGGAAGCAGTTACAGGCTATTGGGGGTGACTCGGATGAGAGAAGCTGGTGCCTGATCTAAGGCCATGGAAATAGACACAGAGGCCGGGGATGCAGAAAACAGCAAACTATACCAGTTCTGAACGTAATTCTGATTCAGCAGCAAGGACAGGTTGAGACTATGTATTTACGGACTCCCGAGGGAGGCTCCACTGCTGATCCACAGATGATACTTTGAGTAGCAGCAGGGTTCTACATGACATCAGGCCAGGCTATAGATCTAATTACCCAGCAGGTGTCCTGAATATAGTAGGCATAGTAAGACCCAATTCAATGCATCTTGGATGCATCATTTAACAGCTCTCAGCCTTGGTTAAGTGTCATTATCACCTTCAGCCTCAATTTTCTCACCTGTGAAATGGGCTAATGGTATAAAATCTCTGTGAGGTTGCTGTGAAGGTTAAACAAAGCCATTAGCACTTGACAAAGGGGACCTCTGATATTTGTTCCATTTGCTCGAAGCATCTGCAATCCCTGGCTGCTCCTGCATCCGCAGAGGAGAACAGCAGATTTCCCATCAGCCTGAGCCCCCTAATAAGGAAAACAAAATATCATCAAGTCAATCCAAAGACAAGAAATGAATTTATTTGAGATTTTGGGCTACTTGGGGATTCTCTGCAGGGCTATCGCAGGGGGTGGTGTTCTTATGAAGTCTCCAGGTTTGTTAGAGTCGACTCTGAACTGGGAGCCACATGTGCCCCTGCACTGGCCCCTCAGAATCTCAGAGTCCTCCCTGGCACACTCCACAACCCAGCCATCCTTGTTGCTGGGGACTGAGCATGAGGACAAGTGGGAAATGTGCATGTGTTCTGACAACCCTCCCCCCTGGAATTTCATTTTTAAATAACAAGTTTATTAGCTGTGATCTTCTTTTCATGTTAAAAAAAAAAGAATACCTATTGGATGAAAACAACATGATACATAGCTGGCATCTATCAAGCCCCTATTAAGTGCTTTGTTTCACATTCTTTATCTCTTTTAATCATTCCAAATCCTGATGAGGAAGTCCCTGCTATTATCATCTCATTTCACAGGTGAACAAACCGAAGCTCAGGAGATGACCTTGCTTGCCAAGATCACAGGGCTAGTGAGCAATGGCGCCGATTATGACACTGGGTTGCTCCCACTTCAGAACAGGTGCAGACCCCACTAATTCATGGTCTGAGAACTTCTGAGAGCCATAAAAGAAAAATTGACCCTACCCAGGGCTGACCCCTGTTGACATTTCACTGTATTTTCTCCAGTATCACTGTATAGATTTTTTTTTTTTAAATTCATTTGGAAGCATATTGTGCATCCAGCTTTACTGAATATTATGCATTTTGTTAATGTTATAAAAGAAGCTCATTTTTTATTGGTTGCTTTTGTTTGTTTCTAATTTTTTTTTTTTTGAGACAGAGCCTCAAGCTGTCACCCTGGATAGAGTGCTGTGGCATCACAGCTCACAGCAACCTCCAATTCCTGGGCTCAAGCGAGTCATTTGCCCCCACCTCCCAAGTAGCTGGGACTACAGGCGCCTGCCAAAATGCCTGGCCATTTTTTGGTTGCAGCCGTCATTGTTGTTTGGCGGATCCGGGCCAGATTCGAACCTGCCAGCTCAGGTGTACGTGGCTTGTGCCTTAGCCCGTTGAGCCACAGGCACCGAGCCTTGTTTGTTTCTGATTCAAAGAACACAGAAATACATGCAGGTGAAAGAGAAAACTTACTTCTAATCCTTCTGCCTAAATGTCTTCTCTGGGTACTCAGCTTACACCTTTTCTTTCAGTTTGCCAAACAGGTATTTACACCTCTTTTGTGCCAGGCCTTGGGCTTGGCTTTAGAATCAAAGATGGATTAAAAAGATTAAAAAGGCAAAGCCCTAGCTTCTAGGACTTTTCCTCAGTCTAGCCAAAGTATGGAGGGTTTTGACTTTGACAAGTCCACAAACTGGCCTTAAACCCAGAGAGATGAAAAGGATAAAATAAAACTCACATTTGCTGTCTTACAGGGAGGAGGGAACCAGAGATCCAGAGAGTCTGGAAAAAGGTAAAGAAAGGTTAAGTAAGGTTTTGACAGGAATGAGAAAGAAATTCATTAACCAAGTCGAGATTAAATCAATTACTCCTTACGTTCCAGCAGAGCACAGGGGGGTCCTACCCTGCAGCTTGGGAATGAGAAGAAAACACAGAGCAGTGGTTCTCATCTTGGGGGCGGGGGGCAACATTTGGCAATGTCTGGAGATGTTTTTTGTTATCACAGTAGAGTCCAGGATAGCTGCTAACACTCTACAGTGCACAGGCCATGTCCCTCAGCACAGAATTATCCTGTAAAAAATGCTGACATTTAAACCCAGACTGAAAAACCTTGGCCTACTCAGGTAAGCTAGCAGGTGAGGAGCTCTTGAAAGCACCTCAAGACGAGAGCTCCTAGATTAGTCAATTCCTAGCTAAGCATCCTGGGAAAATCCCTTTACCTCTCTAAGTCTCAGTTTTCTTCCCTGTAGAATGGGGAGATATATTAGTATTACCTACTTCACTGGTTTGTGAGAAGTATAAGTTAAACAAAGAAGCACCTACACAGAGCCTGGCACATAGTAGATAAATATTAGAGGTTCTATAAAAACTGGGAATTGGCTCAGTGCCTATAGCTCAGCAGCTAGGGTGCCAGCCATGTACGCTGGAGCTGGCAGATTCGAATCCATCCTGGGCCTGCCAAACAAAAATGACAACTACAACCAAAAAATAGCCAGGCGTTGTGGTGGAGGCCTGTAGTCCCAGCTACTTGGAAGGCTGAGACAAGAGAATCTCTTAAGCCCAAGAGTTTGAGGTTGCTGTGAGCTGTGACACCATGACACTCTACCCAGGGCGACAACTTGAGACTCTGTCTCAAAAAAAAAAAAAAGTGGAAGTTATGGAGAGACTGCAGAGGTAAAGACAGTGTCCTTGAGTTCCCTAGAGAAGACTCCAAACTTCTGTTCTCTTTGCAGGCTGGGGCCTTGGACGTGTTTTTGAAGTTTTGAAAAATTGGAAGTTCAAGATCATTCATTTGATTAAAAACAATTTCTTTCTTTCTTTTTTTTTTTTTTTTTTTGGAACAGAGTCTTACTATGTCGTTCTCTGTAGAGTACAGCTATGAGCTATGTCATAGCTCATAGCAAACTCAAACTCTTGGGTTCAAGTGATTCTCTTGCCTCAGCCTCCCAAGTACCTGCTACAATAGGTGCCCACCACAACACCTGGCTACATTTTTGTTGCAGTTGTCATTGTTGTTTAGCTGGCAGTGGCGGGGTTTGAACCCACCAGCTCCAGTGTATGTGGCTGGCACCTTAGCTGCTGAGCTACAGGTGCTGAGCCTAAAAATAATTTCCTTAAACACACATACAACTGTCAACCCTAGGGAGCCGGAATATGGGAACTAAAGGTGGGAGGAAGTAAGGATCTTTATTACATTGTAACAATAAGCCATATATAACTTCTAGAATTAAAGTATATAATTTGTACTACTTACAGCATAATTTTTTTTATAGTATATCATTTGAAAAATGGCCAATGGGAAAAATATTTATGCGGAAGAACAAAATAAAAATAGAATACATTACAGACGAAAAATAAAATAATCTCTAAAGATTCTTATTTTAAAAAATTCTTTTGGCTCGGCACCTGTGGCTCAATGGGCGAAGGCGCCAGCCACGTACACCTGAGCTGGCGGGTTCAAATTCAGCCTGGGCCATCAAACAATGACAGCTGCAACCAAAAAATGGCCGGGCGTTGTGGTGGACGCCTGTAGTCCCAGCTACTTGGGAGGCAGAGGCAGGAGACTCGCTTGATCCCAGGAATTGGAGGTTGCTGTGAGCTGTGATGCCACAGCACTCTACCCAGGGTGACAGCTTGAGGCTCTGTCTCAAAAAAAAAATAAATTCTTTTACAGAGGAATTAACTTTTATGACTGCTCCAAACTAAATTTCCAAGAAAACTATGAAGTTGCTCTTTTGTGATTTTTCCTCTTACCAAGCACTGAGTCCAGGGCTCACCCTCACAGGTTTTGGTCATGGAAAAGTTGATCTCTATTTAAGAAAAAATCTTGAGTGGGCACAGTGGCTTGTGTTTGTAATCCCAGAGTTTCAGGAGGCTGAAGGGAGAGGATCACTTGAGGCCAGACGTTTGCGGCCAGCCTGGGCAAAATAGAAAATTCCGTTTCTATAAAAACTAAAAAAATTAGGCGGGCATGCTGCTGCACACCAGGAGTCCCAACTCCTGGGGAGGCTGAGACAGGAGGATCACTTCAGGCCAGGATTTTGAGGTTGCTGTGAGCTATTCCAGACTGAGTGAATACAGGGAGACCCCGTGAAAAACAAAAAAGAGAGAGAAAGGGAAAGATAACGAGATGTTCTTTGTGGGTGTGCATAGGGGAAGGGGTGTAGAGGGAGATAGAAACGGGCATTCATATTTCCAAAATAAACTGCTTCCGGTGGGTCTGTGCTCATTCTTTGTCCACTGCAAGGCAATCGTCAGCACATATGAACCACCAAGACCTCACCCGTCCAGCCTTCCCAATCTCCCAAGAATCTCTGAGTATGTGCCAATGCCCAAGAGGCCCAGTGGAAGCCCTGCCGTCCCTGAACTCATTGTCATCCTCCAACAGCTCCAGACGTGTTTACTTCAGAACCAGCAACAGGTGAACAGGTCTTTCCTGAAAGTCCTGGTTGTCCACAGCAGATTTTAAATATAGGACAGTTCTGCGGGTTGCGGGGGCTGGTGTCATGCAGAGGACTGAGGGCAAGGCGCTGGAACCCCTTGGGATGTGGACAGTTCTAGATTTGCTGCTTAACCTTTCTCAACTTTAGCATCTTCCTCTGTTCCAAACGGCCCATTGCCTGCCAGGCTGCCGCCGTCAAGGTCACGATAGACAAGGGGAGCAGAAGAGCTCTGGGAAACGGCCAGTGTGGTGTCAGAGGGAGGTCAAGTGTGCCCAGACGGTGTCCTAAAGCTTTCACCCACTCTGCCTCCTGGGCAGGAAGTTCAGGCTTCTTGGAGGTGAGAGTCTTATCAGCTGGAATGCTGGAAACACCCCAAATAGAGCCAGCTGGGGTGTGTCTCCACTCGCACAGTGAACCAAGGGTTGAGACGGCCACAGGATTCTTGGATTCTACCTTGGTGTTGTCTGTGAAAGGAGAGGTCAGGAGTAAGATTACCTGCCAGGACACCTGTGTGTATGCACACGCTGGAAACCCAGAGTACAGCCCAGACCAGATAGTTGATGTCAGCACCCACAAAATGAGTGTCCAGGGACAAACTCAGACAAGAAAAGAAAGTGGAAGAGTAACAGCTTCCAAGAGACTCGTACTCCTGAGGGCTGGAGCCTTGATCCAGCATCCCAAATGGGCTCTTTTTTTTTTTTTTCTTGAGACAGAGTCTCACTATGTCACCCTCAGTAGAGTGCCCTGGCACCATAGCTCACAGTGACCTCAAACTCTTGAGCTTAAGCGATTCTCTTGCCTCAGACTTCCAAGTAGCTGGGACTACAGGCACCTGCCACAAATCCTAGCTATTTTTTTGTTGCAGTTGTCATTGTTGTTTTAGCAGGCCCAGGCTGGGCTTGAACCTGCCAGCCTCAGTGTATGTGGCTGGCACCGTAACCACTGTGCTACGGGCACTAGCCTAGGGCACTGAGCCTAGGACATCTTTTCTTAGGGACAGAAAGATGTTGAAGTAATGCTGAGACTTTATCCAAACCAGGCCTCCCAAAAGTACCATTTGTGGTTACTTTTTTTTTTTTTTTTGCAGTTTTTGGCTGGGGATGGGTTTGAACCCGCCACCTCCAGCATATGGGGCCAGCACCCTACTCACTGAGCCACAGACGCTGCCCCATATGGTTACTTTTTATTATTAATATTATTAATAGTCAAGGTATCGGGTGGCACCTGTGGTTCAGTGGGTAGGGTGCCGGCCCCATATACTGAGGGTGGCAGGTTTGAACCTGGTCCCTCCCAAACCGCAACAAAAAATAGCCAGACGTTGTGATGGGTGCCTGGAGTCCCAGCTACTCAGGAGGCTGAGGCAAAAGAATCGCCTAAGCCCAAGAGTAGGAGGTTGCTGTGAGCTGTGATACCATAGCACTGGACCGAGGGTGATGAAGTGAAACTCTGCATCTAAAATAAAAAAAAGAAAGAAAGAAAAGAGTCAAGGTATCACTCTGTTGCCTGGATGGACTACAGTGGTGACATCATAGCTCACTAGAGCCTTGAATTCCTGAGTTTAAGCCCTTGGGTCTTAGCCTCCCAAGTAGCTAGGACTACAAATGGGCTCACCACATACTCAGCTAATTTTTAAATTATTTTTGTTGAGATGTGGTCTTATTATGTTGCCCAGGCTGGTCTCCAACTCCTAGGCTCAAGCATTTTTCCCACCTCAGGTTCTCAAAGTGCTGAGATTGCAGGTGTGACCCTAGCATCCCGCCCCATTACTGGAGTATTTGACTTTTTGCTAGTCTGCTCAGCTCCTCTTTTTCTTTCCCAAAGAGAGTTCTTCCCCAAACAAAATGGAATTTGCTATAATTATTGTTGTGTGGGTCATAGCTATTTTCAAAATTGTCAAAAAAGAGGGTTGTTAACCAGGTGTTGTGACGGGTGCCTGTAGTCCCAGCTACTTGGGAGGCTCAGGACAGAGAATCGTTTGAGCCCAAGAGTTTGAGTTGCTGTGAGCTGTGACACCACTGCACTCTACAGCAAAGTGAGTCTCTGTCTCAAAAAAAAAAAAGAGAGAGAGAGAGTTGCCAAATTGTAACTCCTAACAAACTGATTGAGTTAATGCTAGTTCTCTAACTAGGTAGCCATGTTGCCTATTTTCTAACAACAAAAATAATAGAGTATCAATACCTTCATTCTGAGTAGTAACTAAACTCAACATGTGTAATACACTGTACTCTAAATTTATTTTATCATTTAATCATCAAAACTTCTGACTACATCTCCTTTTAGAGATGAGGGAAGTGTATTAGCTCTTGAGGATTAGGGGTAATCATTGTACGTTATTAAATGGGGAGGGAGAGAAAGGACAAGAGAGGCAATTTGGAATAGAGTTTCTGTGATGTAAATTTAGACCTGGAAGGCTCAGGAGACAAAGGTTGGGCAGATTGCATCCTGGTGATGCCAGTGCATCCTGGCTCTATTCCCTTCTCTAAAATGTTTTTATTGTTGTGGGAATAGAGTACCCATTTTAGAGACGAAGAAACTGACATTCTAGCAAAATGTTTCAAGATGTTGCCTCAGGCAATAAAATCATTAAGAGTAAGAAAGTTTTGACCTTAGGAACAAGAATCTAACAATTAAATTAAGTAGCTAATCTATCTAATCTCAAAAGGCCTAATGGGTGCTTTTGGAGTCAGGAACTACATGAAATAAATCCAGGTATCCTTCTCTGATCTCTATGGGCGGCACACATCAAAGGCTGGGTTCTTTGTATGGGAGGTAGTCCTGCCCTAAGGTGGGAGGTGGGCCAGGTGAAAGAGGCAGGAATTCAGAAACCACTGATTTCTTTTTCCTCTGTGTGTGATCCAGAATAAGCTACCTAATCTTTCTGTGCCTTTGTTTCCTCATCTATAAAATGGGGGTATTTCTAATACCTATCTTATGAACCAGTGGTGAAGAGAAAGTGAAAGTAACGTTAACATTTATTGAGCACTTACTATGTGCCAAACACTATTCCAAGTTTGTGACACTAACTGAATTCTCACAACCACTTGTGTATTAAATAGGTTATTTTACATAAGGGAGTAGTGAACTATTATATGATGATTAAATGAGGGCAGCGCCTATGGCTCAGTGAGTAGGGTGCTGGCCCCATATACCGAAGGTGGCAGGTTCAAACCCGGCCTTGGCCAAACTGCAAAATAGAAAAATACCCGGGCGTTGTGGCGGGCGCCTGTAGTCCCAGCTACTCGGTTGGAGGTTGCTGTGAGCTGTGTGACGCCAGGGTACTGTACTGAGGGTGATAAAGTGAGACTCTGTCTCTACAAAAAAATAAAAAATAATAATAAATAAATAAATAAAATATAAAAAAAGATGAAGATGAGATCTATCTAGTGACACATTATATTGAGTAAGAACAATAAAAACAATAAAGGAACTTAAAAATACTATCCACTCTAGGATGATGACTCTATTTAAATTCCTAGAATCAAGGACAAAAAGAAAAAATGGAAAAGCAAACCCCAAATTACTGGTGGAATTGTGCTGGGTCCAATGTGTCTTTAGTGGCTCTTATAAAATTGTTTTTGCAAGCAATAAAATGTAAGGACTGAGTGCATGACTCACACCTGTAATCCCAGCACTTGGGAGGCCAAGGCAGGTGGATTGCCTGAGCTCACAGGTTGGAGACCAGCCTGAGCTAGAGTGAGACCTGGTCTCTAAAAATAGCCTGGTGTTGTGGCAGGTGCCTGTAGTACCAGCTACTTGGGAGGCTGAGACAAGAGGATCACTTGAGTCTAGGAGTTTGAGGTTACTGTGAGCTATGATGCCACAGCACTCTACCGAGGGGACAAAGTGAGACTCTGTTTCAAAAAAAAAAAAAAAAGAAGAAATAAAATGTATGTATATTATATATAAATATTTAAGAGTAGTTGAATAGGATCTGATAGGAAAGCTAATTTCTCCCCTATTGCTCCCAGAAAAATACATACGCCCAGAAGAGAGGGGGCCGTTCGCTATCTGGAATTTCACTATCTAGACCTGAGTGAGGGGCTCTATATATGCCCTGGGACCTACAAGTTAGAAACCCATGATCTCATTTAAAAATATATCCAGGCAGAGTATCCCTGTAATTCTAGCTCTATGAGAGGCCCAGCTGTATGACCAGCCTGAGAAAAAGCAGGACCCTATCTCTACTAAAAAAAAAAAATAGAAAAATTAGCCAGGCATGGTGGCAGACTTCTACAGTCCCAGCTACTTGGGAAGCTGAGGCAAAAGGATTGCTTGAACCCAGGAGTCTGAGGTTGCTGTGAACTATGTGACTCCATGGCACTCTACCCAGGGCGACAGAGTGAGACTGTCTCAAAAATAAATAAATAATAGAAAATAAAAAAGAAGAATCCTTCTCTCTCCCACCTTCCTCCTTCCCTCCCCTCCTCCCTTTTCTCTGTCCCTTCCTCCCCTCCTTCCCTCTTTTTTTCTTGTCTTTCTTTCTGTAAATATTTACTGAGCACCTCCTATGTGCTAGACACACAGTTACCAAGTACTGAGTAAGAGTGAGATGATAACCTGTCACCTGCTAACACATGGGGGCCCAGGTTACTCCTCTATTTCTGGCTTTCCTTTGTGAAACTAGCAATTAGGATAGAAACATAACTAACAACCAGGGGAGATGTTGCTGATTATAAAGGATTTACACGAGATGTAAGAGAAGCCTGCTGTGTAAATAGATACCTCCCTCATATTAGTATTACCATTATATAACGGTGTAATGGTTTGACAAAAGGGGCCGTGAAACCTCAGAGAAGGTGGAATAAATGGCAGGATTATCTGAGAGGGATGGAGTCAGAATTCTGAACCCAGAATCTCCGAGGGCAGAGATCACGGGGACGTATCATCTGGTGGACAAGACCAGAGTGGATGCTGTGTGATCTTGGAACAACTTTAACTCTCTGAGCCCACATTTGCCTCTGAAAATTGGCTGTAGGAATAACGTGGGTTTGATAATAAATGGAGCAGAAACAGCAGGGGGACGAATACTAACTGCCACCACGCCTGGTGCGTTTCTGTGGCTGTGTGCAATCGGCAGGGATCTCATCTCCTGTTCCATGGCCTCTGTGATGTGGCACACAGGCATCCCCCTTTATAAAATGTCCATGGCATAAACGTTAGCACGATCCAGAACACAGAGTGAGCGCCCAAGTTGGGATAGCAAAAAATACAGGAGGAAATTCATTTCACCTCTTTTTTTTTTTTTTTTTTGCTATTTTTGGCCTGGGCTGGGCTTGAACCTGCCACCTTCACTATATGCGGCCAGCGCCCTACTCCTTTGAGCCACAGGCACCGCCCGCATCCCACTTCCTTAATTGTTTTTCATTTGAAGGGAAAGTGTGGGCTGAATCTTCAACTCTCCTTCCATTCCCCTGGACCTAAAACCCTAATGTTTTAAGAAGTTTGCAACTAGTGAATGGCTCTTTTTATTGACTTAGGTGTCATTTTGCATTTGTAAAACAAAGGCTAGTCTAACCTTTCCTCAGATGACTCAGAGGAGGGTGCTTGCCAAAATTAAAATTAATGAATGTTTAAAGGTCAACAAAATGTAATGTCAAGTGACCAACAGCTCGACTCTTCTAGCTATATCAAATTTGATTTATTATATAATTTGAATGAATTTTAAGATGTGGGGTGAAGGCCCCCCCAAAGTCAGAATGTTTGGGACCCACAGGAAGATAAATATTGAAACTGAATGATGGAATAGGGGTGGGGTTCACTGTATTTGGACACATTTCTGATTTTTCAAGACATGTGTTTTAAAAGACCCTTACAGCCCCATCCAAATTTCATTTCTTCACTAACCCATCTCTCTAGTACACCTTTGGCTTAAGTGGAGCTTGCAGAATTCCACTGCATCCATTCCCTGGGTCACTAGATCTGGAGGTGGCTTGAGCCCTTTGGAGACAAGAGAGGAATGAGTAAACAAATGTTTGTTTTCTCCTCTTTTAAAATTCCTTAAGGCACGAGGCAGTAAATGAATAAATTAGCCCTTCGCTGGCAGAGCTGGTTCCAGAAGCTGGGGCTGGTTCCTGCCTTTGTTTTTCTAAGACTCTGGTGCTGTTGCCCCCAGTTGGATGAAAAGCCATCCCTCCTGTTTTCAAAAAGTGGTGGTTGCATTTCAATGTCGACTGAGATTCTCAATCCCCAGGCTGGGATTCCCCGACCCAGTGGCGTCTAGCTGTCCTCACAAAGACAAGAAATCATTAGCCCTAATTAAGTTCTCCCCTGCGGGCTGCCTGGGATGCTTAGGCAAGTCTTCATGCCTTCTTTCTTCCTTAGTAGGAGAAAGGGAAGAAAGGTAGAAAGGTCTCTTTGGACATTCCCCTTTAGGGTGGGTGGCAGGGTGAATCTGTGAAGGTCAGTATGGTGAAATGTATCATCAACCTTCAAAATGCCTCCTGGGTCTCTATGTCTTGGAATTCCTCCTGAGGGAATCCGTAAAAGGGGAGGACTGGGGTGAATGGACAGGGTTTTAAAGAACAAACATTTGGCAACTCAGTTGCCAGTGAACTACATATTTAAAGGAACGTCATGGTGCAATATTTTGCCAGACTTAGTTTTAAAAGTGTGAAGGCAAGGGTGTGACAAGAAGATGTCCCTAATATTATGAAGAAATAATTCAGTTACACAATAATAATATTTGCATTAAAAATAAAACATACCAGGCCTGTACTAAGCTCTTTTTTGTGCATTATTTTATTTAAAATTCCTTTCTTTTCCATTTTTAAAAAAATGAGCCCTAATTACGTCTTTTCTTTTCTAATTACATTTTTTTTTTTTTTGAGACAGAGCCTCAAGCTGTCACCCTGCGTAGAGTGCTATGGCATCACAGCTCACAGCAATCTCCAATTCCTGGGCTCAAGCGAGTCTCCTCCCTCTGCATATGAAGCAGCTGGGAGTACAGGCGCCCACCACAATGCCCTGCCATTTTTTGGTTGCAGGCACCATTATTGTTTCGTGGGCCCAGGCTGGATTCGAACCTGCCAGCTCAGGTGTACGTGGCTGGCGCCTTAGCCTGTTGGGCCACAGGCGGCGAGCCTCTAATTACATTTTAATGCCATCAGCTGCAAAGCTAGTTGGGAAGGAGACCAGAGAGTTTTGATTTGGGGTCTTTCTCCAACACTCCCTCCTCTGCCCTTCCCCCAGCTATCTACTTCTTTCAGAATTCTCCTCCAATGTCATTTTCTAGATCCCTTTCCTGGGCCTTTCTACCTAAATTTGTCCCTTCCTGGCACTATCTCTCAGCCTGTTTATTTTCTTACTTTCTTTTTTTTATTTTTTTTATTATTATTTTTTTTTTTGTAGAGACAGAGTCTCACTTTATCGCCCTCAGTAGAGTGCCGTGGCGTCACACTGCTCACAGCAACCTCCAGCTCCTGGGCTTAAGCAATTCTCTTGCCTCAGCCTCCCGAGTAGCTGGGACTACAGGCGCCC
>CAUYON010026434.1:0-29303 GCA_963573935.1 Arctocebus calabarensis | reverse complement strand
GCTCCCGGGTTCAAATCCAACCCCGGCCGGACAAACAACAATGACGGCTGCAACCAAAAAATGGCTGGGCCTTGTGGTGGGCGCCTGTAGTCCCAGCTACTTGGGAGGCAAAGGCAGAAGACTCACTTGAGCCCAGGAATTGGAGGTTGCTGTGAGCTGTGATGCCACAGCACTCTATCCAGGGTGACAGCTTGAGGCTCTGTCTCAAAAATAAAAGAAAAAAGAAACTGAGACACCACACTGTTAGTAGCGTGTGTAAACTAAGAGTAAACACATTCAGTGAGAGCTTATGAGCTTAAGGCATGGGTTTTGTGACATCAATGCTAGTGACTGCTATGGGTTGGATATTTGTCCCCTCCAAATCTCATGATAAAATTTCATTTGAAAAAAAAATTTTTTTTCATTTGATCCTCAGTGATGGAAGCAGAGCCTCATGGGAGGTTGGCGGTATTTGGGTCACGGGGCAGACGCCATTTTTAGTAATGGATTAATGCATTCCTTCAGGGACAAGTTCTTTCACTCTATTAGTTCCCAGGAGAGCAGACTATTTAGAAGAGCCTGGCATGCTCTCTCTCCCTGTCTGATCTGTATACACCATAGCTCCCTTTTGCCTCCTCCCGTGAGTGGAAGCAGCCTGAGGCCCTCACCATATGCACATGCCCAGATCTTGAACTTCTCAGTCATCAGAATCATAAGCCAAGTAAATCTTTTTATAGATTATATTCCCTCAGGTATTCCTTTACAAAACCAAGACAGTGGCTCTCCAACCTCCTAAAGCTATTTTCTAGTTTTCCACATCGTTGAGGTTTCTAAGCTCATGACCTTGGGGGAGATGGTGCCTTGGGATAAACAGTCAGTCCTCTTTCAGCTTTTGCTCACAAAGCTACTTCTCTGCACTGCATCCATGAGCCAAGTGCTAAGGTCTGAGGCCCCTCCCACCAGCTCCTGGGATAGGTCAGTGAACAGGGCAGATGTGTGCCAGTGGGGTGGGAAGCATCCGCTGCTGTTCAGCCACATGGCTGAGGGTTTCTGTAAAGATGGACAGGCAAAACTAGCACGCAGCTGCAATCTGTTGGTGGGGCATTCTGCCTTTCCCTACCCAAAGTCATCCCTTCCCTAATTAGGCAGAGGATCAGTTCAGCCCCTAAAGCAGTTGTTCTCAATCTTCCTAATATCATGTTGTGGTGACCCCTAACCATAAAATTTTTTTCTGTTGTTACTTCATAACTGTAATTTTGCTACTGTTATGAATCATAATGTAAATATCTGATATGCAGGATGGTCTTAGGTGACTCCTGTGAAAGGGTCGTTTGACCCCTAAAGGGGTCACGACCCACAGGTTGAGAACCGCTGTCCTAAAGCCACAATCGGTTGCTGGGAGCTTGCCCAGTCAGGCCAGGCTGCTCCCCAGTGCAACCACAGAACATGGGCGAGCCCCTTCACCTCTGGGCCCCAGTCCCCTCATCTGCACCATGGGGCGATGTCACTTACTTTAATGAGTTGTAAGGATTGTATAAGATAAGTAAAATGCCATACTTTAGGCCTGTTAAATTCAGGCATTTTTTTCATTTTATTCTTTTATCTAGGAATTTTTGTAAACCTTTTTGTCTCTGTAAAGCAGAGATAGATGCATCTAAACCAATACAGGGTGTTCTCTGCTATATGGGAAAATTCACTGTAAAATTTTTTTTAAATGTGCTCTAAGATAATGGCCTGGAGGCACACATGCATTTCTCCCCAAGACAATTGGAGGAAAAAACCTGCTGCTCTGTGGGATTGGGGAGGGGAGAGAAGGGGCGGGCAGGCTAGGGGAGTTGGGCAGGAGGAAAGGCTGGGTTTCAGGGGCAGGGCCCTGGGATACTGCACTCCTGAGCCCTCTAGGGGCTGCTAGTTCCTTGCCAGCGACAGTTGTCATGTCAACGGGGTTGCCAGGACTCCCAGCTCCTGGATCAATCCCACACCAGGGGGGCCCTCTGCCTTCTTAGCCCTCAAGAGCAACCCCTGTCCCATTAAACAGTTATTTTTTTCTTTCCCATCTATCTCTGAACTGTAAGCTTCTCAAGGAGGAATAGAGTAAAACTGACTTTTGTAAACCCAGGATTTAGGACACATTAGGCCAAACCTGAGCTGTATCAGAATTACCTGGAGGACTTGTGAAAACACATTGCCGGGCTCCATGCTTGGAATTTCTGATGCTGCCAGCTCAGGGACCACGCATCATGAAGCCCTCCCTGACCACTGGGACCCCAAGTATCAGAACTCTCTCCCTACTGGTCTCCAGGTCTCAAGGGTGAGGCACACAGCCTTCATACCTGTGCATCCCTTTCCAGAGCTGCTCCCACGGCCCTTCCCCAGCCGACGTGGGTCACAGACCCCCCTGCAGGCTAGAGAAGAAAGGAGCAGAGCTGGGGGACCATGAAGATCTCAGAGACCCAGAACCCCCCTAGCACCCCACGTGAGAGGGTGTTCCCAGAGGGTGGAGTTTCCTGGCTGAACAAGAAATCAGATGGCCTTGGGGCGGAACCTGTGGCTCAGTGAGTAGGGCGCTGGCCTCATATCCCAGAGGTGGCGGGTTCAAACCCAGCCCTGGCCAAAAACTGCCAAAAAAAAAAGAAAAAGAAATCAGATGGCCTGCCCCCATCTGAGACCCCTTCTCTACAGGACTTCACAGTCTACCCTGGGGAAACTCTCCAGTGGCAGCATATGGGCAAGATGGGGTCAGTGCTGATTGGGAAGGGAAGAGGAAAGCCCAGTGGTCAGCACTCAGGCCGGAGGCTGGAAGCAGTGTGTGTGGGGATACTCAAGCCCTAGAGCTGCCCACCCCACCCTGTGCTGCACAACTCCAGGGGTGCCATTCACAATGTAATCCCTGTGGAGAGCGACCCCTGCAGTTGTGCAGTGCACAGCCTGTGCAAGTTTTATGCAAAGTCTTGCCAAGCCCTCTCTGAGAAATTCCTTCATTCATTATTCTTGGAGTATGTGCTGTTTACGTAGGATGGTGCAAGGCACTGGGTTCCTGGAAGAGATCACAAACAGCCTGCTGTCTTGGGGCTCATAAGAGAAAAGGCAGCTATAATGCAGCAAGGAACAAAATGCTTGAACGAGGGCATGACCTGGCATTGTAGAGCCAGGGGTGTGGTGGGGTGGGAGGAGAGTGGCTTCTTCACTCCATCCAGGGAAGTCAGGAAGCTGGCAATGGGGGGCAGCCAATTCTCTATGGGCTGGCTAAACCGGGCTGGCTAAACCAGCCAGGCCGGAGGCCATCAGGTGGCAGAAGCTGAATCTGCAGCCTCAGCGTCTTAGTTTTCAGAAAAACTTGTGGCTGGTTGGTCTTTCAGGTTGTGGCTGCCCCCACCCCTTTCCTTGCTGGGCCTTGGCCTTGCTCCTGGGCAGGGGGGCCAGAGGGGCATGGAAGGGACAGAGGCCACTGAGATGTTCAGAGGCAGCTCCAGGGTGTCTGCCCAGGAGCTCAGCCTGGCTCACAGTGCCTTTCTCGGGCATGGGGATGTACACTTCCCCCTGCTTTGCCCACCTTTTCCAGGAAGCCCCTGGGGGCCCTCCTCCCGCCCTCAGTGGCCTCTTCCTTTGGACTCCTACTGACACTGGCAGTTGGTCCCATCTTCATCTGCTCTAAGAGGGAAGAGTCATGCAGCCACTTCCCAACCACCTGCCATGGGCAAACTCCAACTTTTGTAAGAACTCTGACTTTTCCAAGAGTCCCCAGAGCACAAAAGACAGGAGCAACTCCTGGCTCAACCTGGGCCTAGGATAGGGGAGACTTCATATTCTGGGACTCCCTCCACTTTTGTCACCTTATCATTGACTGTACACACTGGTTCACTTGTCTGTCACCCCCACCAGATGGGGGCCACTTCTTATGTATTTCTGTGCCTCTAACACCCAGCCCACAGACACACATATAGTTGGTGCTCAATTAATATTTGTGGCTTGAAAGATACAATGACCAGATTCTGAGCCTGAAGGTGAGGAATGCTTGTGAGTCACAGCTGTTTTCCCCAAAACCTAGCTGGGGCCCTCCTGTACCTGGTAGCAACGAAATCACAATACCATGAGTTTCTGATACCTCTGCAGCCTGGTGTATGGAGCTGGCATACAATGGTGCCTACTTTCCCTTTGAGTCCAAGGGGGCAGATGGTGGCACAGCCCTGCCTCCAATAATCTCCTTCACTTCTCCCCTTGTGCTAATGTTAATATTAAAACTAACACCCGTTGATATAAATAATTAACATTTCCTAGTCAGGTAAAATGAATAACAGCTTCTGTAAAGTCTTTCTCATATTATGGATCTGAAATACACAGTATAAGTACAAATTGGGGCAGTTGCTATGCAAATAAAGGCAGCTTTCTGGGAAGTTCTCCTTCTGGCCCCATGACTGCCCCATGTAGAAATCCCGGGCCTCCCCCAGGACACGAGTCCAATGGAGAGGTGCTGAGTAGGCACATCCCAGCACCTAGCAAAGGCTTGGCCAGGCACAGTTGCGATAAGCAGGGGCCAAATGCAAAGAAGCGCCTGTGAGGTGAGGCTGGAGGTCATGCTAATGGGTGTGTCTGCAGGGTGCAACCTGCAGGGGCCTGTCAGTACTTCTACTTTGCAGGTGAGAAGACCGAGGCCCAGACTGCCTCTGGGGTCCAGAGCCGGTTCCTGCCTGCCCTGGATCTTCTGAGCTCTCATCCCACCCAGCCTCTGTCTTCCAGCTGGTTCCAGGGTGGTAAGGGCCAAGGTTCCTTGCCATGGACATGAGCAACAGCGGGTCACCTGGTCAGCACCAGGCTCTGATGCTGTCTGTGCAGCTTCCCCTTGGGTTTTTCTGAGCTCCCCAACTCACACTTTCCAGTCTCATTCTCAGGCTGTTTTGGCAAATCTGAGCTGCCTTCTATCCCAGCCCCAACCACAGTAGCACAGCCTCCACCCAGGCTTTGTTTTTCCAGGCCCCCTTAGTCTTAAGGGTCTAGGAGGCTCCACCGTCCCCAGGTCTGTCTCCCTATCCCATCCGTGGCCTCTCACAGCGGGCCTGAGGGAAGAGAGGACAGAAGATGCCAGTTCAAATCAGGGGTTAAAAGCTTAGTTATGGCCACACACATCTTAACTGGTGCATTTCTATTTTCTCTGTGGGTATTTTTCCCTTTCTGATGGACTCACAAACATTTTACTGTTATATTTCTTGTAATACTGCCTGGAATTGCTATTTAGACATCATAAAAAAATCATTATATTTTTAAAAGGTAGGCTGAGAAGTTCCTACAAAAGCTCAGGCACACTCGTCAGCCAAGCCACACACAAATACACATGCGTGCAAATTTCATCTGACAGAAAAGTTTATCACCGCACCACTTTGCAGAATAAAAGTGAATGAATAATTTATAGGGCCTTTTACAAACATCTAGGTTTTCAAGTCATTCTAGAAAAATCCAGTTCAAAAAGAAGAAAAATCCAGCTCAATTACTTGTAGCAACAGTTCTGTGGCAAACCAATTCAGAAATGGTGACCAATCAGTAAAATTTATAACTTTCAGGAGGCTGCATGCCACAAAAATGCTTCATAAACATTAACAACTTTTTAAAAAACTCACACACCCCAGAACCCAGAAGCTGCTGCACTAACAGTGTCATCCAAAGGCACTGTGGATGACAAGTCCTTGTACCCTTTACTTCAAAAAGGCTCCTGACTTAAAAGGGGGCCATGAAACAGGCAGAAGATAACATTTCCCATTTTATCTTGTCAAGAACCTCGTGATCCTGAACTCTTCCATTATCAGCTACTTCCAAGGCAGCAGAGCTTCCAGGAGGCATGAAGTTCTTTGGACTTGCCAGAGATTGGAGGGGCGCACTCCAGCAGGCCAGGGCCTAGTGGGACTGGTGGGAGTTACCTGCACACCACCCCTGCCACCTGAGTCTGCATCTTAACCACACTTACACCAGGGTTGGTGTGACATGGGGTTGGCAGAAGGGTCTGAAGTTTCAGTCCTTTGACAACTCCTCTGTGATCCGGGCCACCCCTCTGGCTCAGGTCTCCAGACTTTGATTCTGACTTTCGGGGCCTGCCAGGGGTTTGGACAGATGTGCTGCGTCTCCCTGAGCCTATGCGCCAGCTCCTGGCCACAGGGCTGGGCGGAGAGTGGTGACTGATGCTTGGTTAGAGAGTGCACTGAGAGAGAGCAGTTCTGGGCTGATATTTCCTGTTTGGGTAGGAAACCTCGCTGGTGATAATTAGTGGCTGAGACTCAAGTCTTTTTGCTACAGGAACTGAGGCGGGACGACCAGAACCCAGGATGCATAAAATGAATAAATGTCATCTGACGCGCGGGAGCACACACATGAGAGAGGAGGGGGGAAAGAGGCATTTACTCTTCAGGATACAAAGACAAACATAATGGTTGTAGAAAGCGCAATTTATCAATTTCTGTGGGGGAAATTTATTGCAATCACCATGGCTGTCATTGGCTTAGTGATAATTCTCTCAGCATGTTGTACTAACAAAGGCTTCATTGTCATCTTTACTTGCTAGTCAGAGCCGTGGTGGGAAGACAGACAGAAAAGCCCACGCATCCCCTTTCCAAGGGGAAAGCATAGACCGAGTCATGGGCATGTTTCTGCCAGCTGTGATGGCTTTTCAGTTCACCTGGAGGCCGTTCCCACAGCCTACAGGAGGCTGGATGCTTGGAGGTTTTTGCATCACCGAAGTAAACTATGCTAAGTCTAATTCTTTTTTTTTTCAGTTTTTGGCCAGGGCTGGGTTTTTAAACTTGCCACCTCTGGCATATGGGGCCAGAACCCTACTCCTTTGAGCCACAGGTGCCGTCCTGCTAAGTCTATTCTTAAGGACAAGCATATTCAATGGACAAAGGACAATTCATATTCAAGCATACTCAACGGGGCCTGAGGCAGTGTTTATGGAGGCCCCACCCACACCTGAAGGGGAGGGAAGCATTTTGCCTCCGGGACGACTGCCAGTCGCCCATCGCCCCTGAGGCAGGCATAGCAGATTGTGGGGGGACGTCTCTGGTCTTGTATCCTGGCTCATGTTAGCTATGGGTCCTGGCTTCTCTGACACTGCAGCTCTTTGCTTTGATTCAGAAGGTGTGGGAGGCACCTGTGGCTCAGTGGGTGGTGGTTCCCCGTAGCTTTAGCAGGACTCTCTGTTCCTGCCAAAGCTACTGGGCATGTCTGGATCCCCTTGGAGAAGCCACACTGTGAGGAAACCATACTTCCTTAGGAAAGCAAGGCTTCCAAGGCGTGAGCAGGACAGGGGCCTCCAGGTCAGCTGTGATACCTGCTCCTGGTGGTTCTCACTGAGGCCTTGGCTGCACCCTCGGCAACCTTGACCTTGGGACCCCCCCTCCCGTCAGAACTCCACACACAGCCCACCAGATGCTCAGAAGAGTTGTGGCAAAAGTCATGGAGGGAAAAAAGCAGCGACTCCAGAAGTCCAGCACGGGGTTTGTAAGGTCTCCACCCGCCGGTCTGCGGATCCAGGAACAGCAGGAGGGTAAGGCTTTCCAGGACGGAGCACCCCAACCCCCATCACAGTTCTTGGCTGCCAGACCCAGCACTGTCACCTTCCTTCCCCTCCCTTTCTAGGAAGCACCTTAATTGTGGCAAGTCTGGAACCATCCCCTAGGGCCAGCCGCAAAGGGCCTGGTCTCACTTCCCACAGCTGCTCTGCGTCTCCCACCCCAGGAGTCTGATTTGCTGGACGGTGGTGACCCCTACACCTCCACTGCAGTCAGTGCACTACTGACCGGCGTGCAGGCCTGGCTGGTCACCCACAAAGCCTCAGCACAGCCCCCACAGATGCCACTGGGCCCCGGCGCAGCCATGTGCAAGCCGGGCTTCCCCTAGAGGGCCCAGCCCACAGGCATCTTCACCTCCAGCAGTACACCCAGAGTCCACTGTCAGAGGGACCCTCGCCGCGCCCCTCAGACATGCTGTTTCCCTCTCAAGCCCACCACAAATCACAAACTTACCCTCCCCACAGCCTGCCAGTCATCTCACCAGCGTTGGATACTTATAGCCCTGGGAAGGTCATTCCATCACAGACCTGGCACAAGAGCTTTGAGGCAGCCCACCACCCTGCCTGGAGCTTAGAAGGCCTATTAGCCAACCTTCAAATCTCTTTGCATTTATCTGTGATTGGTTTTATAATCTTAGGTCTATTTTTTTTTTACAGTTTAATCTTCTAATTTGATAGCTCAAGAAGGCTTTAAGTGTGCTGTTTGCTTAGCTCTCACACGGCTCTCATTAAGCGGAAGTCGGAGGTAGGAGTCAGTTACTGCCTGATTGCAGAATAATCAGTGCTCACCTGCTGCCTTTTCTGCCAGGTGACTATGAGGATGTGAGGACAGACTCATTGGGAAGAGTTGAGTGTCAAGTAATTCTCCTGTTATTATGTTGCTAAAGTGACCAGATCCTTCTGATCTATTCAGCATTGTTTATGGAGACCCCAGCCATACCTGAAGGGGAGGGAAGCATTTTGCCTCTGGGACGACTGGCAATCGCCCATCGATCCTGAGGCAGGTATAGCAAATGTGGGGGGACATCTCTGGTCTTGTATCCTGGCTTATGTTAGCTATGGGTCCTGGGCTTTTCTGACACTGCAGCTCTTTGCTTTTATTCAAAAAGTCTGGGAGGTGTCTGTGGCTCACTGGGTAGGGAGCCGGTCCCATAACCTGGCCCCGGCCAAACTGCAATAACAACAACAAGAAAATAGCCCGGCGTTGTGGAGGGTAGTCCCAGCTACTCAGGAGGCTGAGGCAAGAGAATCACCTAAGCCCAGGAGTTGGAGGTTGCTGTGAGCTGTGACACCATAGTACTCTACCAAGGGCAATAAAGTGAGACTCTGTTTCTAAAAAAAAAAAAAAAAAAAGTGAGACCTCTGTCTGTAGTAAAAGAAAAACTGAGGCAAGAGGATCACTTGAACCAAGAGTTGGAGGTTGCTGTGAGCTATGATGCCATGGCACTCTACCCAGGGTGATAGCTTGAGACTTTGTCTAAAAAAAAAAAAAGAAAGAAAGAAAGAAAAAGAAACCCATGAAGAGTATGTGTGTGTGCAGGGTAGTAAATGACAGTGGCACTCATCCTGCCAGAAGTGGGACTCAGCTGGTCTTGAAGTTCCTGGCACAAAGTTAGTGCTCATAGATGTTTGTTGAATGAATAAGTGATGAGGCAGAATTTGGACAGGCATACAGATAGTGGTTAGGAGTCTCAGGTTTGGAATCAGAAGAAGCTGGAGTCATAAGTGCCCTTGGGAAAGTTACACAGCTGAGAGAATAACACTCCCCACCATCTAAGAGTCTCCAATTACAAATGACCTCATGTATAGGATGTGCCTGGCCTAGGGCCTGCTAGGAGGAGGCTGAATGCTCAGTGATGAAATCTGTCATTTCAGGTGTGATGGTGGTGGTGCATGGTGGCAAGGCTGTGAAGGGCCGATAGGCTGGAGCATGCAGAGTTCTGGGACCTGTGGGAGGCCTTGCTGGATAGGTGGGCAGATGGGAAGAAGTGAGACTTCTGTAATCCTATGTTTTGAGTACTCCCTAGAGTGTCCTGCCCCCACCCCTTGCCTTCTCTCCTCCAAGTTCTGTGATCTCCCCAGCCTCCTAAATTGGGATGGGGCTAGCACGGGCAGAAGGAGTGAAAAAGGAGGTACATGCCCTCAGGTTCCAGCCCCCAGAAGGGAACAAAGAAGCCAACTTGACCTTAGATTTTAATAACTACTTGAACAGGTAAACTTTCTCATTTTAAATCAAGAGGTCCATTCCTGAAGATGCTAAAAAGCAGTTTCATGAGTGCTTAACTTACTCAGCTCAGGCCTGCCCTGCCCAGGGGGACCTGGCCACCATGCTAGTGAGGAGGGCAGGAAGGGGTGGGTCCAGCTTCAGCTAAGACAAGGGAACCTGACATTCCTGAGTGGCTAGCTTCTCTCCCCAGTCCCAAACTGCAGGAAAATCACCTCTCCCACTGAGTTTTTCATTTGCAACTGGACAGAGAATAAAGCAGGCAGCAGACTTCTCCTCCCACCCTGGGAGGCTTCAAATAAAGACACTGAGAAGGGAACCCTAGATTTTGGAGCCACGGCCAGCTCCAAGGGGATGTGGAGGCCACTCTCTGGGCCTCAGATACCTTCTCAAAGAAACGGAGAGGTTGAGATGAGAAGTGCAATGATCCTGGAAGGTCCTCCTCTGGTTAACACTCAAACCCGGGGAAGAGGGAGGGACTTGACATTTACTGCAGTCCCAAAACTCTGCACTTTGCGCAATTAACCCCCAGCCAGGCATTATCATTCTTGTTTAACAGGGGATATCCTGTTCTAAGACTTTGGTAAGGTTTTTGCAGATGAAAAAAAACAGGTTCAGAGAGCTGAGGACTTCTGTCACAGGGTAAAAGAGGGTCAGGCTTTGTCTCCTGCACTCAGCCAGCTGCCTTCACCTCACCCATTGCTCAGGTGTGGGGCTTTGGACTTCAGTCAAAAACTTTCACTTTTGGCTGGGTGCCTGTAGCACAGTGGTTACCGCACGGGCCACATACACCGAGGCTGACAGGTTCAAACCAGCACGTGCCAGCTAAACAACAGTGACAACTGCAACAACAACAACAAAAATAGCTGTGTGTTTTGGCGGGCGCCTGTAATCCCAGCTACTGGGAGGCTGAGGCAGGAGAATCACTGCCCAAGAGTTGGAGGTTGCTGTGAGCTGTGACGCCAAACAAAAACAAAAAAACTTTCACTTTTTTTTTTTTTTGAGACAGGGTCTCACTATGTTGTCCTCGGTAGAGTGCTGTGGTGTCACAGCTCACAGCAACCTCAAACTCTTTGGGCTTAAGCAGTTCTCTTGCCTCAGCCTCCCAAGTAGCTGTGACTACAGGCGCCTACCACAATTCCCAGCTATTTTTTGGTTGTAGTTGTCATTGTTATTTGGGGGGCCCAGGCTGGGTCCAAACCTGCCAGCTCCGGTGTATATGGCTGGCACCCTAGCCGCTGAGCTACAGGTCCCAGTCAAAAAGAACTTTCACTTTTTACCCACTTGAAGCCCAGGCCAGCACCCTGTTTTCTGATAAGTCCAAGGAGGAAAGGGCCAAGGGATAAGAACAGGAAATATGAGCAGGAGAGGAATCTACCTGTTTTGACATCCCTAGTCTGGAGAGGGCATGTCTGTGGCCCCAGTTTGACCAGGCTACGTCCTGGGAATCTCAACAAGCTTGGGGCAGGCTGTTCAACCCTATGAGGCCAGCTTCACCCTGTTCCTTCCTCCTGGGTTGTTCACAGAGACCACCTGTCCACCATTCAAGGCCCTCTTCAGAAAGCACTCCCCTCCTCTCACAATCCCAACAGTGACCCCTGTTACACCTGTCCATCCATCAGACACAGACTGCGCATGGGCTCCATGCTAGCTCCTCTGCAGGTTACTGGGGACAGAAATGAGTAAGACATGGGGCTCCTGGCTGATTCAGTCACCTGCAGGAGGGACTTGGGCATCTATTTGACAAACTTTGCAGGTGACGGAGAGCCTTTGGTTATACGGACATTGTGGCCCCCAGCACTGCATTATTTGGGCTGCCAGAATCCTCTCAGGACATGGCCTATTTCTGTCCACTGGTAGGTTCCCTCTGGGCCCCCATGTCAGATAAATCTGAATTCAAATCCTACTTATGAACCTTGGTTACCTGTGTATCTTGCAAAATACTCTGGCTTTCTGGGCTTAGTTTCGCCATCTGTAACAGGAAAGTCTGGCACACATAGTGGTGTCATAACTGTTTGCTGTTAATTATATCCTGGCTGCACTCTGATGGATAGTAACACCCCCGGGGGCATTTCCAGAATCCCCACTCTGGAGCCATCTTAGAGGTGGCCCTGGACACATGGGAGGCTTCTCAGCGCTTTCTGCCAGAGCTCCAGCAGGACCTGCCTGCATTTTCCCTGCAGATGGGCCTCCTGGTCCCTACACACTTACTTAGCTAGTGCACCCTCCCATTCATTTACCCAGAGTGATCAAAGTTCCAACCACACCTCTCTGGGCAGCCTGCCTCCAAATTTCGGAGAAGCGAGCGGTGGCGGGGTGGGGGGTGGGGGGCCGAAACTTTACCCTGGGAAGTCCAGTCTTTCATCTGGACCAAGGTCGGGCACCTGGGTCCCTGCTCTGCCTTGCTTTGCGAAAAGGTTGGGAGGCCTGGCAAGGAAGAACCAGGAAGATCCCGCCCACGGCTGCCAACCTTCTCCGGCAACCAGTAGGCCAGAGCCGCGGGGCACGTGGGACCTGAGGACGTCCGCACCCCGGGCCCAGGACTCCGGTTCCCACACTGCCACCGCCTGCCCTGCCCACCCGCCGGCGCACGCGGCTTCCGTCCCTAGGGAAGGGAGATTTTCGGGGTTGGGGCCCGGGATCCAGCTAGTCTGCCACCGGCCGCACGTGGCTTATTCCCAGGGGACAGGGTCGCCTCTAGACATGCGACGGCGCCCACGCTCCGCACATCCCGGTGGGTACCAGCTCGGGAGTCCTGGGGACCGGGCGCAGGCCACAGCCCCGCGGGGACCAGGGGAGGGGTCACTCACCTCTGTAGCCCGCCACTCGGAGTAGTGAATAGCGGCGGACGCTGAAGGTCCTTGGCGGAGGCGGTGGCTCAGCTCTAGGCTCCTCCTCTCCCCGAGCCCCACCCGCCAGCGAGGGCCGGACCTGCCCAGGAGGTGGCCGCCCGCCAGCCTGCTATTGCTTATCCGTCGCGGCCACCACTCTCCGGGCCCGCAATCAGGGAGCCTTCAGGCCCTCGACCCCGCCCCGCCCTGCAGCTTGGGCAGCGACATTGTCGTCTGACCATCCTCTAGCGCTGGCCCGAGGCGGGAGTTCACAGCCAGCCCCGACACTTCCTGATCTGCAGTCCCCGGCACTCCGTGGAAGTGAGCAGAACTCCTCCGGGGACGGCTTCTAACCCGGGACGAGAGGCTCCCTCCTTTAATCCGCCAATTTGGTCTTAACGTATAATTTGTTTGATGAATTCTGTTTGCTAGGATCTTATTAAATATTTTTGCATCTATATTCATTAGTGATATTGGTCTATAATTTTCTTTTCTTGTTGGGTCTTTTCCTGGTTGGGGGTCAAGGTGATATTTGCTTCATAGAATAAGCAAATTGGGTAGTATTCCGTCTTTTTCAATATTTTGGAAGAGGTTCACTTCCTGTACATTATTGCAGAGAAAATCCTAGAGAAAATATTGATGGGCGGCTCACTTTTTTCATACTGGGAATTGACCTATTTCTCTAGTACGCAGTATTTGTTTTATAGGACACAACACTTATGGCAGGGTCTTCCTTTGATCCTTTGTTCATATATGGAAAAAGAAAAAGTGTTAGAATTTCAGTTACTTTTCTGGAATCCTTCTCTTGTAGAATTGAGTGAAAATCAATAGCGCACAATATGAAAGAGATCTTACCCAATTAAAATTAGTATGGAAGGCCGGGGTGGTGGCTCACACCAGTAACCATGAGAGGCTAAGGTGGGTGGATTGCCTGAACTTACAAGTTGGAGACCAGCCTAAGCCATAGTAAAACTTCATCTCCAGATATAGCTGGGCGTTGTGGTGGGTACCTGTAGTTCCAGCTACTTGGGAGGCTGAGGCAAAGAGAATTGCTTGAGCCCAAGTGCTTGAGGTTTCTGTGAGTTATGATGCCACCGCACTCTACCAAGGACGACAAAGTGGGACTCTGTCTCAAAATTAATAAATAAATAAATGAATAAATAAAATAAAATTAGTATGAGTGAGATATAAGTAGAATATAATTCAACTAAATTTATCTAAGCTGCTTAAAATACTTGTTCGTAAAGTATTCACTCCATTTTAATCATGTGTTAATTTCTTTTCTTTCATATCTCCTTTGGACATTTTTGACAGTGGCAATACATAATGGAAAACTTGCTGTGGACACATTGCTATTATTTGCTGTCTTTACAGTTTGATACAAGAGGACAGGCTCCTGGCTGAGATTTTACTTTCAAACAGGCCATAAACAGGTTAGTCTATAATAAAATGCTAACTAGCAACACCGGATAGACAAAGCTTCAGATAGTGGAGGTGACAAAGAAAAATAATTTCTCCTACTAAACATCACAATATTTTTAAAGGAGTGGAGCAAATATAAGTGGTAAAATTAAGAAAGACACTGTTTAGTGGGGAACCTGTATCTAAATAGTTAATCACTATTTTTCTATAATTAATGCTTTAAATGGACAGAATTTGCCTCTCAGAGTGCTTTCACATATATTATTTCATTTGGATCTCACAACATTGCCACGTGTTATGATGGCCATTTTACAGCCAGATTGAGAAAATTTTGGCTTAAGTAAGTGGCATGAGCTCTCAGGGAAGATAACAAATAAATTGGTCTCGCCATGCGTAAGCTTGACATTCCACCACCAAGTCCAGTACCCTCCTGGACATTTATTGAATTTCTCTGACCCTCAGTTCTTTTATTCATAAAATGGTGACATCAGTAATATCCACCACGTAGAGTTTGATGGTTAACTGTGATAGGACTTCTGAAGAGCTTAACACACTACCCAGATATGGTAATGTGCACCATTTTGACTAATGTTACAATAGCTATTACTATGCCTACCACCTGGCATTCTCATGAGAAGAAATTATTTTCATTTCAACTACTAAAATGCTATGCATGAATTTGCTGAGAGGGAGGAATTGAGGCCATAACCATGATTGCTACACACAAATTGCTAAGAAAAGCACTGTTTTAAAGAGTACTATGTAAAAAACCTTAGCTTGCTAAATTTACATGAAATGCAACTTGTTTGAATTTAAAATTCTTATAGTCCTGATTATAAAAGTAATATGTAATTCTAAAGAAATTTTTAAAATTTCATAAATATATGAAGTGGAAAATAAAAGTGTACTGTGATTTTTAACATTTAGAAATTTCCTTTTACCCACTTACATTCCTATCAGAAGGGCATGGGAGGGCCTCTCTCTGCTCTATCCCTACTTGTGTTAAGTATTAACAGTCTAAATCACAAAATTACAAAGATAGTAATAAAAAAAACAAAAACAGTATCTTTTGCTTTCAATTTATTTCATTGTTAGTGAAATCTTTTAATTTCTTAGTTTTGGGTCAATTACCTGCTATTTATAATTTGTTTCTATTAGAATAAATTTATTGCTACTACTGACATATAGCATTATTTACTAATGATATTAAAATTTGCTATATTGGTTGTAAATATTTCCCCAGATTTTCTTGTATTGCTTTAACAACTTTTTTAAAAACTGAAAAATGTAGTCAGAAGAAAATAAAAATCATCCCCACTAAAGAAATGTAGAAAAAAGAAATAGATAAGAAAAAAGTCTCACTTTTCCAACAAGTCCTTTTAATCCTACCCCCACAGAGATTAGTACTGTTATCAAATTAATGCAAATCTTCATGTTTACTTTTTAAAAATAACCATTCTTGGCTGGGCATGATGGCTCATGCTTGTAATCCTAGTACTCTGGGAGGCCAATGTGGGAGGATTTATTGAACTTAAGAGTTTGAGACCAGCCTGAGCAAGAGCGAGACCATATCTCTACTGAAAATCGAGAAATTAGCCTAACAACATGGTGGGTGCTTATAGTCCCAGCTACTTGGGAGACTGAGGCAGGAGGATCGGTTGAGTCCCCGAGTTGCGAGTTTGCTGTAATCTAGGCTCATACCATGACACTCCAGCCCAGGCAACAGAGTGAGATTCCATCTCAAAAAACAAACCATCTTTTTTCTTTATATTATTAAATGCCATTTAATTGTAGCTACCTTTCTACTTTCATTATTTGAGATAAATTTTAGAATCATGCTGTTAAGTTCTCAAAAAGTATTCCCATGATTTGCTAAAGATTGCATTCAATCTCTAAATTTGTAACGTATCTTTTTACAGCATTTGTTTCTACCCGGTATCTTTCCATTTATTTAGTTTGTTTTAAATAGATCTTTATAATTTTCTTGATATAGTAGTCCCCACAATTTTTTTGTTTCTGGGTATATTTTAGTTTTTTCTTAATTAGTAATAAATCACTTATATCTTAGAAATAGTAATTAGTCTTAGTAATTAGTAATACAAAATCAAGTTGCCATTTTTTGGTATCTAAATTCTTATAGCTAAGGATATTAAGAATATCTAATAAGTTTTCAGGTAACTTTCTGGGATATTCTATGCAGATAAGTATATGCTCTACAAAGAATAATTTTGTTTTATTCCAAGTAAGGACAGAACAGCATCCTATGTTTTAATAATATTGGTAATACTTTTGATGTAAATATTAAATTTTACCAAAATTCACTGTTTTCATTAACACCTTATATTAATATATCTGGAAAAAAACATGTCATCAATACTTTCAGTATGTTACTGGAATTACTTTGTTAGTATTATTATTATTATTTTTTTGAGGCACAGTTTCACTCTGTCACCCTGGGTTCAGTACTGTGGTTATCGGAGCCCATAGCAACCTCTAATTCTTGGGCTGAAGAGATCCTTTTGCCTCAGCCTCCTGTGTAGCTGGGACTGCAGGTGCCAGCCACGATAACCTAATTTTTTTAAAATTTTCAGTAGAGACGGGGTCTCATTCTTGCTTAGGCTGGTCTCAAACCCCTGAGCATGAGTAATCCACATGCCTCAGCTTCATAGAATGCTAGGATTATAGGTGTGAGCCACCATGTTTGGCCTGTTAGTACATTTTTAATACTTTTGCATTCATCTGTACTAATAGCTGTATCTTTACTACGTTTATTCATGCTGTTGGTCAAATTTTGCAATCTTCATGAACAATAACAAAAAAAATTTCAAATTTTCTATATTATAGAACAAATAGCTATTACTTGAATTTAAAATAATCCCTTGGTAAACTATCTGGCTATAAATTTCTTTAAAAACAATACAATTTTATCCTGTGTTTTATTGCCTATCCTGAGTTTATTCTGATCATTTGTAGTTTTTGAGATATTTATTTTACTTATATTTTCAGGTTTTATTAATATGTACTTGATGATAGTATCTCAATATTTTTTATCAATTATAATGTTTTTATCTATTTGTAATTACATTTATATAAATGAGCATGATTGGTTGAAGAAAAAATATTATTTTTTCTATCAATCCAAATTCTGGTCTAAATAGCACAAAGTAAGCAAGAGGATGAACACCTAGTGCCATAAAACATATATACTTTTCATTCATTTCTGCTGATTTTATAGACACTTTGTTTGTATTATGATTAAATGTGAAATAAATAAAACAGTAAAAAAATAGACTTTTGTGATAAGACATTCCTTAATGTGCATTCTTAAATGCCAGCATAGGAGAGTCATTTAAAGAGGAAACAATTCCATCATCTTTAGCTATTTTTTCAAAGGAAAAGTTGTTTTTATAGTGTTAGCAGGACCTATTTTTCTAGGTAGCTATTCTGGGTCTGAATATTTCACAATGTCGCTAAGAAGTTATTCTGGGACTTAGAAATGGAACATTTAAAAAAGAGATTACATTTTGAGGACTTCGAAAGCAAGTAAGAGATAAACAGAAAAAGGATCCTTTTCTATCGTTTTCATCATGAACAAAGAGCATTATTAACAGTTTTTAAATCAGTTGTTCTCCATCCTATAAACTGAATGACTGGGCTAAAATGTTTAAATTTATTATTTAGGTATTATTTATATCTACCAATTGAAATGTAGAATGTATTCTAGGTTCTTGTGGCTTTTTTTGATAGTAAGGGTTCCACCCTTCCCTATCTCATTCTTCTGGTCTTGTTGGTAAAATATATTTGGGAAAAAAAAAATATATATTATATATATACTTGGACCTTAGGACTATGCCCTTAGTATTCTGCTGTTTATCTCTGTTCTCTTTCTGGGGAATCCAGCGGAAAGTCCGAGCTTCAGCTCTGAACTGAATGTCGATGCTACTCCAAACTACATTTCCAACCAGTACTCTCCTCCTTACTTTTCTTTCGCAGTTCCTACTGTTGGCTGTACATCTGCAGGAGGCTCAGAGCAGCGCCTCTGGAGTTGAGTCATTTTCTTCTGACTCAAACTGGTCCCATCCACCACCATCTGTATCTCAATTATGTCCTTGCTCCAGGGCCCCAGCTTTGAAGCCTGTGCTCATTCCTTTAGTCACAAAGTCCTGTCAATTTGACTTCTACAATGTGCAATCCGTTCCTTCTAGTTGGTCTCGACTGCAGAACAAATTAAATTGCTTCTTGTTTCCTTATCTTGAATATCTAAAATACTCTGTAAACAACTGCTATATTAATCTTTCCAAAGCCAACTGCTGATACATCACTTCCCTGCCAAAGAATTTAGTATGGAAAATTCTGCTGTTTCAAATTCTGCTTAATCCGGTCCCAGTTTATTTGCAGACTCATCTTCCATCACTCTTTTTCATATGTAACAGTCAAGTTGGGCTAAGTTCTGTTCCTCAAAATATTCTAGAAGAGTCACTTGTCTTAGTGCTAGACACTTTGCGAGCCCTGTACATGCATTGTGCTTCCTAGTACTCATCACAAATTTACCCCGAGTCAAGTAAAGCATTCCAGCAAAACAGCAGTGGCAGAGAATGAGGTCCTATCAAAGAGCCAGACAAAGGTCAGTTTGTGAAGGATTCACAAGGAGAAAGACTCTGGTTTCCAGGATAAAATTGCATTTTTTATTGAAGAAATCCAAGGCCAGAGAATTGGTGCTGGTGAAATCCAGTAACCAAGCCACTCTCTTAATAAAGGATCGGTGCCTGTGTCATAAAATCACACAGGATATAAATGATTTTATTTCAAAGTGCACCAGTGTTTGTTTTTAACACGGACACAGACTATTTGTAAAAAACTGATTTTCTTAAAGATATTTTTCAATACTTTTGTTACATTATTAGAAATGACAACTTATATAAGGGCTAAAAATCCTAATTTGTATTACAATATAATTGCATTAACCATCCATGAAGCTGTGATTCCTCCAAAATTTCTGATTTTTGAATAACTATTCACCACCTACTCCAGTCCTATCTCAAGAGTACATTTCTATCAAACCAGATGCCTTAACTATATGGTTTTAAATTATTAATTTTTATTCCTCTCTAAAGGATAACATTAACCAGGCATATGTTTATTCCAAATTGCATTGTTCTAAAATTCTCAGTTGCAATGAATAAATAATGTTTAAACAAAAAGAACACTATTGTGTTAAACCTTCTCTTTCACAAGAAAAAAAATGAAGTCTTTTGAATTAATGTGTTGCTCAATTGGTGGGAAGGATTTAGTGACATCATAAAGGAATTAACAATTTTCTCAGGATCAGGACTGTGAGCCACATGGTGAAATTGCCTTCCTAACTGCTTTGCATTTGTTTGCTAAAGTTTGTATATATTTATAATCTTGTCATTGCCACGATTGGACAGTGTTGCTAAGGCGAGTGCTAAGGTAACCACACACTTTTATTTCTCCCTTTCCTGTATTCACACCGTAGAAAGTCACCACTGGCAGCATTTGTCTTTGAGTACAGTGAAGCTCTAAAGGGTAAAAAAATCAGTACTCAGACACCGGACCAGTTGAAGTTGCATTTCACCCAATGTGTTTAATGTACTGTTCACAGACAGGTTCTGAAATAACGTGTGGAGAAGCAACAACTTTGGGATCATGTTCTGCTTAAATCAGACAAGTCTTGGAGCTGTTTATTAGTTCACAAAAAGGTTCAGCCCCTCAACAGGTCCCGACAGGCGCCTCTGCAAGCACGTGGCTTCTCCGGCTGCATCGTCGCAGAGCCTAACATGTTCAAGATCGCAGGAATGGAAACATTAGTATGAGTCATCACTAGCCAGAACCTCCAAAAGTTTTCACTGAGTGACAAATTGGACACTGTATAAAATAATTTCTTTTTGAGGACTATTTAAAAAAATTTAATCGAAACCACGTCTTCATATGTCACCCTGATGGGGGTGACATAAATAACTGACATTGACATGCTTTGATCTACCTGAAATAACTGGAATCCCCTTTGCTGAGTGTTTCATACTTTTTGTGCCCTTGTTGCCAATATTTTGAGATTTTTCCATTCCTAGTCTTATTACTGGCATCCAAAATTTCATTATTAGGTGCTCAGTTCTGAAAAAAACAGATTCAAAGAAACTTAAAATTATTAGCAACCACATTCTACCCGGCTCTTTCAGAGAATGACATCGTAATAGAAGTGAAGGCTTTCGCATCAGACCTAGTTTCAGACTCAGGCTCTGCCTCTTTGTAGATGTCAGACTTTGGGCAAGTTGTTGAGCCATTTGGAGACTGAGATTCACGTGTAAAATCGAATGTGGACATCTCTTTTCTGTAAGTATTGAAAAGTGAAATGAAATAAGAGATGTGAAACTCTGATGGTTTGGCAGAGCAAAGAAACTCATGGAATAATACCTAAGATAAAAGATAAGCCCTGGGAAGGTAAGTAAAAACAAAATGGAAACATATTTTGGAAAACAAACAGATTTTAAAAGGCCATGGAATGCCTATTGGATTTCCGGTAAACATGTGGCGTCATCTGTGTGCTAAGGCACAATAAACACAAAACTCACTGGTCCTCTGGAGAGGAAAGTAAGATCTTCCCTAGTCGGGAAAGAACAGTGTAGTTTAGGGAGCCTTGCTTTTTTATATCTAAACAGGATCCTTGAAAGTTAAAATTTTCCATCATTATTAAATACAAATTTATAGTTATCATAGTTCTGCTACCATTCCTTGGTGAACAGGCCATTTTTAGAGTTCAACAGGTTTGCATTCCTTCTAGAATAAAGCTGGAAAAGACCTCATTTGATAAGATCTTAGCTTTATTTTCGTGAGTGTATTGGTTTTCTAGAGGGACTTGCAAAGATTACATAGTATTTTATAGTGATACCAATTCCTTTGGGTAGTCATAAGAAAAGTGAGAAATTTGCTTCTATAGCTCCTCCAAACACTACTTTCTAAGACCTCTTGTACATAAATGATATCATTGGCCTCTGGCAAATGGGTCGTTCTGGCTATCTCATAGAACATTAGAGAATGAGAATAAATTATTTTAATTTTGCAAACTAAGGAATATAAGCTTGCGATCTCTCTGTTATATGGCTGACATCCCTTCAACTAGTAGAAGGACTAGGCTTATTTGGAGTCTCATAATATCCAGAAAGATGTGACGAGAAAGTTTATCTAAATAAACTACACCTGGTAGGTACTTATAGAGAAGAATCCAAATATACACAAAGAAATGAAGGAAGAGGTAAAAGACAACTATTTATCACTGAAACCTTAGGAATGAGTGGAATGTTTTAAAGGATACTGGTTATAATAAATTCTCATCAAGTGCTGGTTATAACAAAATTCTCATCAGACTTTTAAATTATTAGGAACCACATTATACCCAGCTCTTCAGGAAAATGACAGTGTAATAGAAGAAGTAAAAGCTTTAGTGTTAGACTAAGTTTCAGACACAGGCTGTGCTTCTTTGTAGATATCAGACTTTGGGCAAGATGTTGAGCCATTTGGAGATTGAGATTCATGTAAAAAATTGAATGTGGACATCTCTTTCACATAGGTGTTGGAAAATGAGATATTTCTTTAAAAGCCATCTTGTAATCAGGCTATAGTCCAGAATTTCTTTTCATTGATAAAGTGTGTGGAAAAGACTTTGACAGATACTATTGAATACAGATTTTTGATAACTTTGAGATCATGCTGTTGGGCTGGGTAAGAATTCCAGAACTGTAGTGAAGAAACTGGATTCACAAAACTGCTAATCATCATCAAGCAAAGCAAGAATTAATTACATAGTGCTAAACTAATGAAGGAATATAATTTGTTATGTTTGAAACACTGCTGATTTTTTATGTCTTATTTTCCAGATTAAAAGAAAAATTTTTAAGCTTTCTATAGCTTACAGTAATTTTGTAAAGTATATTTTTGTGAGCAGAATTGAAACATTTATTTTTCTCCCTATCTGATCCCTCCAGCATTTGGAAACCATGAATAACCTTGTTTTTATGGCAATAGAGTTATTTGCATATGTTCCATAAGAATGTGTTCTCTTTGTAACAGGACACAATCGAAAACACGGGTTATATGACCAAAGCTTTGATTGAGATGTCATCTTTTTAAGATATGACCAGTCTGCTTTAAAAAATTAAAATCAGCATTACAGAAATGGAAATGCAAGTATTGAATGTACTCAATACTGATATGAAGCCAGTAGACAATCTAATACATGCCCATATAAGAGAAAAACTCAATTCAGTTGAAGAGAGGGAGAGAGAAGGAGGGGTCCGAGGGGAGGAGGGAGGGAGATTGGTGTGCTCCCACTTAATGGGCACAACATAAGGGCATATGGCGCACCTCTTGGGTGTGGGACACAACTACAAGAGGGACTCTACCTAACTAATGTAAGCATTGTAACCCAGTGGTTTGCAACCTCACATTAATCTGAAATAAAAAAAAATTAATATCAATTTTATGGAGCAAATAAAAGTTTGTTGGAAAAACTGGCCTGGAACCTTGAAGAAATCTTTCATATGGTTGCCTTATTGGTGAGCAAAAGATGTTCTTGGTTCTTCTGAACAGGCCCAAGAACCTCAAGATAATTTGGAAAACTTGAGAAGAGAAGCATCCATCCAAAATTATAGGTATTACAGACCTGTAATTTGAAGGAGAATCACCGGCTTGGCTTCAGAGCCTGGAACAGCTTTTGGAAGTCTCATCTAAGATTCCTTGTGAAAGTTCTAGCAATGAAAAATTTCAAATGAGGTTATATACTAAGTCCTCATTCTTGCTGTACTTATTTGAATGATCAGGCCAAGTGCAACAAGTCTAAAACCTATTTTGCAAATAAATTAGTTTTACTATCCTTATCTTTGATAAAAATGAGGGAATTGGAGAGAGAAAAATATTGCTTCGATAAAAGGAAACTATATAATGCCTTTTATTAAATTCTAGCTCTGATTGTTATTTTTGAGATTTTATTATTTATCTATGATTTAGACTGGACCCTGAATTGTGTGGTTTCTTTTAATACCTGGCTGCAACTCTCCAAACTAACATTTCTATTTTTTTTCTCCATTTTTTACACTTGGAATCACTGAAATTAAAAGTACCATTTTTCCTGAAGCCCTGCCAGTTGAAGTTGGTCGACTTGACAAATAGGCTCTAGAGAAATCACAGCAACAACTCAAAATCTGTCAGCTTGTCACTGTCTACCTCCACTCTAACTAAAGATGTGTTGAGCTCAAATTTATATATTTTTTCAACTTCTGGGACTCAGAATCTAGTTTCTTGACTGCTCTAATTATTCACTTTTGTTTTCTCAGAATAGCTTCAAATTAAAGACCTGTTTGTTTACACCATGTACAGGCTTAATTTGAGAAGCCCTGCAACCCCGCCTTGTAATATAAGACCACTTTCTACTTATTCGAATATGGTTGCCTCACCCTGAGTAGGCTCCTATCTTGAAACTTCTGTTCAAATGTCTCCAGAATTACCATCCTATTTAAATATGTAAAACTGTCTGAAAATGACGTTTCAAAAGGGGGACTGTAAGAAACCAAAATATGACAGACCAAATGGTGTCTCTTTGTTATGTTTCGAGGTCGCTATTCAGGAGTCCTGCAGACACAAGGATACAGCTCTGAAAAACTGTCCTTCTGTAAAAGAAACTCACATCTATGCGCATTAGCATAGTAATCATGGATTTAGGCAGAGGCTTTTTCTGAGGCTATTTTTCTGAGATTTAGGAGAGATTAACTCACAAGAAAAGGTGGTTTAAGGACTTATACTTTTAAAGGTCTTGACAGAGAAACTATTACCCCAGGCTACCATCTGTTCTTCCTGAGGTCTGCTACCTGGAAGACTTTATCTGCTCAATAAAACAACCTTGTTTGGGAAAGGGAGGGGAGGGGAGGAGGGAGTATGGGTGGAGAGAGGGCAATTGGTGGGATCACACCTACGGTGCATCTTAGCAGGGTACTGGTGAAACTTATTAAATGTAGAGTATCAATGTCTTTATATAGTGATCAAGAAAATGCCATGAAGGCTATCTGTAACAGTACGATCAAAACATTCCTGAATGTATATGAATCGTGCCCTATGATTGCACCATTGTACAGAATTATGATTCAATAAAATTATTTTAAAAAAAAGAGTTTTCCCAACATGTTCTTCTAGAATTCTTTTTAGTCTTTTATACATCAAGAATTAATTTTTGTGAGTGTTGATAGATGAAAGATCCTGCTTCAGTCTTTTATCTGTGGCTAGCCAGCCTTCCTGGCTATTGACTAGGGATTCTTTTCCACAGTATATGTTTTTGTCTGCTTTATCAAAGATCAGATGGGAATGTGAGGGTGTTTTCATTTCTGGGTTCTCTGTTCTGATCCATAGGTCTATGTCTCTGTTTTTGTGCCAGTACTATGCTGTTTTAGTTACTATAGCCTTGTAGTATAGCTTGAAGTCTGGTAAACAGATGCTTCCAGATGTGTTCTTATTATGTAAGGTTATGTTGGCTATTTGGGGGCTTTTCTACTTCCATATGAAATGCAAAACGGTTTTCTGCAAATCTGTGAAAAATGACATTGGTATTTTAATGAGGATTCCATTTTGAATCTGTAAATCACTTTAAGTCCTATAGTCATTTTAACAATATTAATTCTGCTAATCAATGAACATATTTTTCCATCTATTGACATCCTTTGCAATTTCTTTCTTCAGTGTTTCATAATTCTTCCTTTAGAGGTGTCTCACCTCTTTAGTTAAATCTATTCCTAGCTATTTTATTTTCTTTGTTGCTACTCTGAAAGGTATTGTGTTTTTGATATTTGATTTTCAGTTTGACTGTTGCTAGTAATATGAAAGCTACAGGTTTTTATACACTGATTTTGTAACCTGAGACTTTGCTAAATTTATTTATCAATTCCAGGAATCTCTTGGTTGAATCTTTGGGGTTTTCTAAATATAAGATTATATCATCAGCTATAGTTCGATCTCTTCTTTTGGAAGAGAAAGAAGAGATCATTTGGATCCCCTTGATTTTTTTTCTCATGCCTAATTGCTCTGGCAAGGACTTCTAGCACTATGTTGAACAGAAGTGGGCAACTTTGTCTGGTTCCTGTTCTAAGCTTTCAACTTTTCTGTGTTCAATAGGATGTTGGCTAAAAGTTTGTCTTATATAGTCTTTATACTTTTGAGGTATGCCCCATCTATAACAATTTTTTGAGTATTCTAATCATGAAAGGGTGCTGAATTTTGTTAAATGCTTTCTTTTAGAACTACATATTAAAATATATAAGATGTCTAGGATGTGTTAGGATGTCTTCAAAATAATCCTGGAGGAGGAAGATGAATAGATGGGAGTATGGCTGAAATAAGATGAGTTAGGTGATGGCTACAAGGGAGCAATTATATTGTTCTACTTGTTTCCAATGTTTGAAATATCCCATAATAAAAAGTTTTAAAAATCTATAAGTAATGCTAATTTAGGATGTTCAAAATATCCTTGTTATCTTATTTTTTGAACTTTTGAGTCTTTAAATTTTCTCACATAAAAAGATAGGAAAATGAATAAATAAATGACAAATTGGGTTAAATATGTACAGTAAATATTGCAAGGGATTATTTTATCATATCACAACCAAATTTAAAACTCTGAATTTCAAGTAGAAAATGGTCAAGAATATGTCCAGATAATGCATACAAGGAAAAATGGCTAATATGCATATTTTTAAAAGCCTAATTGTACCAATATTCAAAAAGCAAAATAATAAGATACTTTTTTAAAATTTTTATTATTGTTGGGGATTCATTGAGGGTACAAGAAACCAGGTAAGATACTTTTTATATATCAAATTATTAGAGTATATTTAATTTTTACTGCTAGAATTCTGGAAAGCAATTTGCCAACATATATCAAGAATCTTAAATATGTTCATAAGGAAATAGTTTTGAACACAGGAAAAGATTTTTTTTCAGGATTATAATTACTACATTATTCAGGATAGGAAAATTCTGAAAACAGCAGAATGCCTTATGTAATAATTGTGTAACAGTTATTTTAAATAAGTAACTATGAAAAAATTTTTTAAAGCACAAGTTACAAGAAAGACTGATCAGAATAACAATGACTGGGAGAAGGACATAAAGCTATTACAGGATCCTGTATTTAATATATAAATGCAGAGGGAACAGACTCAAGAAATATACCACAATGTGAACAGTTTTTATATCTGGTTGTTGATTTGCGGGTAATTAATTTCTCTATACTTGTTTATATTTTTTCATGTGTTTCATCAAAACCACTTTTATAATCAGGAAAAAATTATAAAAATAGTCAAAGTCACCCTTCCAATCAACCCCTTCTCTTGCCCCCAGTCTTCCTGTCTAAATGTCCAGTGCCTGATTTATTTTTCAGGGGAAAGAACATCTTTAATTCCACTGCTACAGATAAATCACCTACTGTGAGAGTACTCCTGATACTTACTGGCATCAAAGTGAAATTATCAGTAATTGTGACTGAAAGAAGGAGATCCTTTACTCTTACAGGGGAGGACACATCATGTGGGAGCAATTGAGAAAAAGGAAACAAAGGAGTTACTGGGGAAAAAAAGAAGGCAATGTCACCTGCTTCATAATTTTCTTTAGAGCTACCAGTGTGTAGCTCACCTTCATCTTGCTCAGACATTTTAATTATGATGCAATGTGGGGAAAAACAGTTTATCACAGTGTTGTTACAGTGACTTAAAACTGCAATGCACTTCTGTATAAATCTTTATCACCTTCTCTAGGGGGAAGCAGGCAACAAAAAAAGAGAGCCCAGGTTTCTAGGACCTGAGTATCAGGAGAGATATTCTGTACATTGTTTCAAATTGAGGAGAAACTTTCTTTTTTAGGTTAAGATCACTGGAAAGGGGGAGAGAAAGGCATTTCTGATCTAATTTCTCCAAGAAATAGATTAAACCCAGATCCTAGATATCTTTTCTGACATTCGTATAAAGCAGGTTTTACATGGCCATGTGAAGAGACTTCTGAAGGAGAACATGAAGTAAAACGGGTTTTATCATCATTATTATAAAAAAAAAATTGTTATCCTCTGTGACCATTCATGACTAGTCAGGGCACTGGGTAATTCAGAAAGGTTCAGTCTCAGCTTAGTAGTATTAAGTCAAAGGCAGCCTGAGTGGGCACATACAACCACACAATGACGAATATGGAGGATAAATTGGCATATCATTTGGTCTTACTGCTTGCCATGCATCCACAGCTCATTACTATTTTTGTGATTTGTGCATTTATTTATCTTGTTTACCAGCCAATAATATCTTCTCTATTTTTTAAGTTCCACTCTTCCTTCAAGACTCAGTTATGAAGCTTTCTTTTATAGAGTGCCTTCTTTGAAACCTTATTGTATGTAGTTGGCATGACCTTTTTGCATTTGTTTTTCCTCAGGCACTCAATAATCACACAATGATGGAAGTATTTTATAATTAGACAATTAGATGTAGGTGTCTGAATCTTTCTAGATGCATGATATATTAAAGATGGTAGGTTTGGAGAAACTCTACCTGTCACAGATTTTGAAAGAAAATGACCTGAAGAAGGCAGTTAGTGGGAAATTCCAACTGCCTGAACAAGCTTCTATACTTGGTAGCAGCTGATTGGCTGTTACCAGATCGACTGCCAAACAAGTCAGCTGTGAAAACTCAGTTACTGATTTTGGATCTTCTTAGTCTACATGGAAGAAAACTTCAGAAAAATATAAAATAAAAAGCACAACTTGTCAGACATCCCATGAAGAGGTAATTACCTTAAGAAATATTAAAATAAGGGCCCTGCCAGAGTATAAAGTTGCAATGTATTTGGTATTTCATTATCGTGGAGTAATTGTAAATGAACCAGCTAGGGCAGGAGGTAGATTGCTTCTCTGGAGCAGTTTTCAATGTTTACTTGGTATCAGAGAAAAGAAAATGCCCAGATATATAACTTGTATCTAACAATTGTGTAAAAGCTATAATAAGTAAATGGGAATGATAACCAGGGGTACTTTAGCTGCTAAGCAGGTTAATAGGGGAGTGTGATGAAGACAAATATATTGATGCACTACATAAACATATGGATCTACAGCTAATATTTATCAAGTGTTTATTCTGTGGAAAGTAACTTTTAGATGTTTTAAGTATTTTTCAGTTAATGAATTCTCACAATGACTGTGAAATGGATATTATCCTCATTTTATTGAATATATAATGTATTCAAAGAAGGTAAGTAACTTGCTAAAGATCAAACATTTTAATGGCTAGGGCTTGCAGGCTAACATCTGTACCTTTTCACTAACTATAAAATGACTTTTGAAAGAAGATAGTATCAAATTGAGAAATATTGTAATATTGAAGGAAAGTGAGACTAATGTATATGTGGAGCAGAATGAAGGACATTAGTCTCAAATTAGTGAGACTAATGTATATGTGGAGCAGAATGAAGGACAAATCTAGCAGATTAGGTCAAACCTAATACAGGTATACACAAAATATGTATTAGTTTTTAAATTTTATTTTATAGCATCTTAGCTTACCTTTGATAGGTCTTATCTATTTTTTTAAGTCCCACTCTTCAAGACTCATTTATAAAGTCCTCATTGACGGACTACTTCTTTTAAATCTCATTGTATGAAGTTGGCATGATCTTTTAGTGTTTATGTTTTTCCTCAGGTACTCAATAATCTAGTACATTGATAAAATCTATTGAATCAGGGAATCCTGGTTAAAATCCTACTCTTTCATTAGCAGGTGATAAACTTTGAACACGTTATTTAATATCTCTTATTACAACCTATCCAATCAAATGAAATTAGAGATCTTATGTTCATATTTAAAGTAAATCTTTCCTCTAAATTAAAAAATATATACAGACAGAATTACTATAATAAAGAGACACAGAGCTAGTAGAAAAGCCATAGAGAGTGCAAAGAGATCACTCCTTGGTGCTCTTTCTTTTGGATTAACAATTTAGGTGTCTTTGGGGGGGAGATTCATTGAGGGTACAAGAAACCAGGTTACACTGATTGCATTTCTTAGGTAAAGTCCCTCTTACAATTGTGTCTTGTCCCCCCCAAAGATGTGGCACACACCAAGACCCTATGCCCCTCTCCCCTCCCTCTCTCACCTTTTCCTTTCCCTCACCCCTCCCTCCTTCTTTCTCTCTCTGCTCTCCCCTTCTCCCACCCACCGTGTCATTAATTGTCATTAATTGTCCTCATATCAAAATTGAGTACATG
>CAUYON010026432.1:0-54797 GCA_963573935.1 Arctocebus calabarensis | reverse complement strand
TCGCTGAGCACCACCTCTGTGCAGACCTCCCTCGGGTCAGCAGGGGGTCAGCAAGGGGAAACTGAGCTGTCCAAGGACGTCTTTTGTATTAACCTGGATGGAGGTGGAACACATTCTTCTTAGGAAAGCATCACAAGAATGGAGAAGCAAGAATTCAGTGTACTCAATTCTAATATGAAGGCAGGAGATGAGCTAACACAATGTGGGGGTGGAGGAGGGGGGTGACAGGGGCAGAGGGGTCACAGCGTGTGGCACGCCTCTTGGGGACAGGACTTTATATAACTAATAAATGAGTGTAACCTAATTCTTTGTACCCTCAATGAATCCCAAATAAACAAACAAATAAAAGAATAAAGTTGATTTGTATAAGTGCCACTCTTCACCGCCCGTCTTAGAACACACAGAGCCCATGGGGCAGGTCAGCCGTAGGAGCTGGTGTGCGGCTTTTCGCTATTGACCTTGCCCAGTACAAGACCATACACGTCTGAACATACTCCTAGAATCTCTGGATCTGCTCCTCACGGGACCAGCACTTTGCTTTTTTTCTTTTCCTTTTTCTTTTTAATCCAGGGATACAATTCAATTTTGCCCAAGGATTATAAAGTGTCACCCCTCATTTTTGTAATGAGGTCCCCTCACTGGCTGGAGGTGGGGGGCCAGGACATTAGGTGTAAACTGCCTAATATCCTAACACCAGAGATACTTGCAGGCCAGTGCTGAGCATGGACTGGGAAGAGGTCAGGAGGTGCACAGTGGCCAAAACCACATGGCGCAAGTCTGGATGGGGGGTCCGAATACAAAATAGACACTGGAGAGATGGCTGAGTAACCACCGGGTGAGGACAAGCCAGCAGTGGTAATGACCTGCGGCAGGGGGTATTTTCCCTGGCAGCTGTGATTTGCTGAGGGTCTTACAGGAGGTAGGGGGCGTTCCGCCTAAGTGGCAGGGAAAGGGCAGACACTGACTTCTCTCCTTCCCCTAGCGGAGCCAGTGAGTGACGTGAGAGTTACATTCCTTGTTCAAGTTTAGGCTTTAAGACAGCGGTTCTCAACCTGTGAGTCACGACCCCTTTGTAACAATGAAAATACACCCTGCATATCAGATATTTACACTACGATTCATAACAGTAGCAAAATTACAGTTATGAAGTAGCAACGAAAATAATTTTATGGTTGGGGGTCACCACGACATGAGGAGCTGTATTAAAGGGTGCGGCAGTAGGAAGGTTGAGAACCACTGATTTAAGGGGTCCCTTGTCCCACGAGGAGGAGCCCAGCCACTGTCTTTGCAGCTCAGCAGTTCCCTAAATGTACTGTCCAGGACGAGAGTGCACATTCCTGCCGGCCCTCATTCCTCTCTGATTCAGCCTCCGCCTGGCACATATGAGTATCCTGGGGCTCACACATGGAGGTGCACGCATGCGCCTGGATCACTTGTTCATTTATGTGGGTCTATTCATCACTTCTTCGTTTCCCTGGGACTGTGTGTCTGTTAGGGCAGAAGCTGCTCACAGAGCCTGGCACACAAGAAGTCCTGAATGAAAGGTGATTGACTAACTTGGTCTCCTGGAGACTTTTGATAACTTAAATAGCTTTTTCTTAGATTGCTGGAAAAACCAAACGTTCTGACATTCGGAATTTCACATTTTCTTAAAAATGATAATAACAGCATTTTGCATGTTTCCTCTGATACCGTAAGTGTTTAAAATACTGGTAACAGATGTTACTCACCAGGGTTTACTTATTCCTATGTGTTACTTTAGTAGGAGCTACTGAGTTAGACGGTGAAGGGTTTTTTGTTCATTGTTTTTTTTTTTTTTTTTTAGAAAGTCCCACTTTGTCACACTTGGTAGAGTGCTGTAGTGTCATAGCTCACAGCAACCTCAAATTCGTGGGCTCAAGTGATCCTCTTTCCTCAGCCTCCCGAGTAGCTGGGATTACAGGCACCTGCCAAACACCTGGCTAGGGACGGGGTCTCTCTCTGGCTCAGGCTGGTCTCAAACCCATGAGCTCAGGTGATCGACCCACCTTGACCTCTCAAGTGCTAGGATTGGAGGCGTGAGCCACTGTACCTGGCTTCAGATAGTGAAGTTCTTTCTTTCTTTCTCTTTCTCTCTCTCTCTCTCTCTCTTTTTTCCTCTCTCTCTCTCTCTCTCTCTCTTTCTTTCTTTCTTCCTCAGGTGATCCACCCACCTTGACCTCTCAAGTGCTAGGATTAGAGGCGTGAGTCACTGTACCTGGCTTCAGATAGTAAAGTTCTCTTTCTTCTTTCTTTCTTTCTTTCTTTCTTTCTTTCTTTCTTTCTTTCTTTCTTTCTTTCTTTCTTTCTTTCTCTCTCTCTCTTTCTCTCTCTCTTTCTCCCCCCCATTCTTTCTTTCTTTTTTCCTCAGGTGATCCACCCACCTTGACCTCCCAAGTGCTAGGATTAGAGGCATGAGCCACTGCACCTGGCTTCAGATAGTTTCTTTCTTTCTTTCTTTCTTTCTTTCTTTCTTTCTTTCTTTCTTTCTTTCTTTCTTTCTTTCTTTCTTTCTTTCTCTCTTTCTTTCTCTCTTTCTTTGTTTTTTGACAATGTATCTACCCGTTCTGTCACCCTGAGTAAAGTGCATTGGTGTCATTTTAGGTCATAACAACCTCAAACTCCTGGGAAGTGATCCTCTTGCCTCAATTTTTCCCCCTACTTTTAATAGAGATGGGGGTCTCACTCTTGCTCAGGCTGGTCTTGAACTCCTGAGCTCAGGTAATCCACATGCCTCGGCATCCCAGAGTGCTGGTATTACAGGCATGAACCACTGTGCCCAGCCACAATTCACTTTTCTATATTGATCGTGTTCTTTTTTTTTTTTTTTTTTGGCCATGGCCAGGTTTGAACCCACCACCTCTGGAATATGTGGCCGGCACCCTACTTCTCTGAGCCACAGTTGCCACCCAATCTTGTACCGTACAAACTTTCTATAAAGACTTATTTGTTTCAGGGAGGCTCTTGCTGATTGTCTCAAGTTTTCTAGATAGGCAACTATATTATCTGTTAACAAAGACAGTTCAATTTCTTCCTTTCCAAATTGTATGCCTACTCATTCTTTTTCTTGTCTTATTCCAGTAAACTATTGAGTAAGAGTGGTGAGAAGGGACTTTCTGTTTGTTTGTTTTTCCCTTCTTAGGGAGAAAGCATCTAGTTTCTCATCATTAATAACGATGTTAGCTGTAGATTTTTTATACATTTTTTCCCTCAAATTGAGAAAGCTCCCCTTCACTGCTAGTTTGTTCAGAGTTTCTATTATGCATGAGTATTGGATTTTTTTAGCTGCAAAGATCAATTGGTATGATCATAGAATTTTTCTTCTTTAGCCTATTAATGTGGCTTATTTTATTAATTTATTTTTAAATGTCAAGCTAGTATTCTATATCTGGAATAAATTCCACTTTGTTGTGTTATATAATTATTTTTATAGGTAGACAAATTCAATTTGCTAAAATTTTGTTGAGCATTTCTACATCTATGTTCATGGGAGATATTGACTTGTAGTTTTTCTTTAGTATAATGTCTTTGTTTTGTTTTGATATTAGATAATGTTGGCCTTATAAAATTAGTTATAAAGTGTTCCCTCTGCCTCCAGTTTCTGGAATTGAGATTGATATCATTTCTTCTTTGAATTTTGTTAGAATTCACCAGGGACCTGATGCTTTCCACGTGGAAGGTTGTTAATTATGGTTTTGATTTCTTTAATACATATAGGCGTGTTAAAATTATCTATTTATTATCTTTAATACATATAGGCCTATTAAAATTATCTATTTGTCTATTTGTTAAAATTATCTATTTGTGAGTTCGAGTAGTTAGTGTCTTTCAAGGCATGAGTCCATTACATTTAGGTTATCAAATTTATGGCACACAGCTATTCATAACATTCTTTTATTATCCTTTTAACACCATATGATCAGAAGGAAGGAGTGACCTCTCTTTCATCTCTGATATGAGTAATGCATATTTTAGCCTTTTTTTCTTGATTGGCCAAGGTAGAGATTTGTCAATTTTAATGATCCCTTTAAGAAATCAGCTTTAGGGCAGCACCTGTGGCTCAAAGGAGTAGGGCACTGGCCCCATATACCAGAGGTGGCAGGTTCAAACCCAGCCCTGGCCAAAAAGAAAAAAAAAACCTGCAAAAAAAATAATAAAAAATAAATAACAAAAAGAAAATAAATCAGCTATGGAATTCATTGATTTCCTCTATTGATCTCCTACTTTCAATGTTTTTGATTCTGATTTCTATTTTCTCCTCTTCTGCTTGCTTTATATTTAGTTGTTCCTCTTTTGTTAGTTTACTAAAATGGAAGCATAAATTATGCATTTTACATCTTCCTTATTTTATAATGTCTGCATTTGATGCTATAAATTTCTGTCAATGGACTGCTTTTACTGTATCTCACCAATTTTAGTAAGTGGCATTTTCTTTTTTTATTTAGTCCAAAAATAATTTTTAATTTCTTTGAGACTCCTTCAACACACACATTAGTTAAAATTATGTTGTCTGATCTATGAATACTCTGGAGACTTTCCAGCTATCATTTTGCTATTGACTTATAATTTCATTCCATTGTGGTTTGAGAACAGACTCTGTCTGGGATTTCTACATTGTTTTACATTTGTTCAAGTAGTCTTTTGGCTCGTGGTGTTCTCTGTTTTATTGAATGATCCAAGGTGAATCTTCCAAGTTTTAGAAAAATGTCTATTGTTCTGTTGTTGGATGATATAGTCTACAAATGTCAATTACATCCACTCAATTGATGGTGCTATTCAGTTCAACTATGTCCTTATTGATGTTCTGGTTACTGAAAAAAAAAATGTGCTGAAATCTGCAGCTATCATAGTAGATTTGTCTACTTTTTTTTGCAACTTGCCATTTTTGTCTTATCCGTCTTGATGCCCTGTTAGCGTGACAGTAAGGTGTGGAAGAGGAAATGTTTTATGGTTAAATACTATTCCTCATTCTTTGAGTGGGCCTAAGTCATTTGGCTGTGACCTTCACAAGTGTTTCTTGTCCTTTCCTTTCCTCCCCTGAGTGGAGACAAGAAGTCTAGAGGTAGCTGGAGTTGGCTAATTTCCCTCCTGGAGTCAAGTCAGGTTCTAGTAAAGTCCTTCCCCTTGAACAGTAGACCTTTTCTATAGAGCACACCGAGCACACTTCAAAATAGTCACTTTTCCCTTCTTGGCAAAAATGTGAGAGGATTTTAAAAAAAATCTTCACTATGAGAACCTGGTGGCATTCCTGGTTCGTGGATGTAAAAACCACAAAAGTGTGGGGACTCCTTAAAACTGAGATCCTGAGAGTTTCTCCCTCTCAAACTAGTCCACATTCCGAGATTTTTACACGCCAAAGCTGAAATGCCCTGTCTCTGTACTTCTTAAAGTTAAGTCAATGACGCTGAGGTGAACTCACTTGTGACTCAGTCAGATCAGGAGGATTATTTTATGTTTTCTGTGGGTGGAGCAGAGTTGTGAAGATAACAGGAGGAACCTGAGGCTTTGAGTCCCTCCATCAGGAGCTGCTTGTGAACTTGCTACTTTTTTAGGCAGGGATGTTGAAACAATTGTTGAGGACAAAAATATGGGTTGTTTTGGGATGAGAGCCCCGACCAATGGGTCCAGCAAGCATGGCATTGAAGGTCAATATAAGGTAGAACAGCTTAATAAAATACAATATATATATGCAGGCTTGGCGCCCTTAGCACAGTGGTTACGGTGTCAGCCACATATACCAAGGGTGGCAGGTTCAAACCTGGCCTGGGCCAGCTAAACAACTGCAACAAAAAAAATAGCCAGGCATTGTGGCAGGCACCTGTAGATCCAGCTACTTGGGAGGCTGAGGCAAGAGAATAGCTTAAGCCCAAGAGTTTGAGGTTGCTGTGAATGGTAACGCCATGGCACTCTACCAAGGGTGACATAGTGAGACTGTCTCAAAAAAAAAAATGCAAAATAACTTTTTACTTATTAGTTGCTCTCTAAAAACAAGTTTTGACATTGCATGTAAAAGAAATAGCATGCTTCTAGAGATAAGTTAATTGAACACTAACAGTTAATAAGCCAGCAATTATAAGGAATGAGTAGGTTCACAATATACAAATAGTAACAAGATCTATTTAGTCAGTACCAGGAACAATGCACTGTGAATGTAGTAGAAAAATTAGTCATTAGGCAAAGATATGTGAAATCTTTATGGTTCATGAGAAAAAGAGTAAGGATGTTTGTACATTGTATAACATGTTTGCCTATGTTGATTTATTGCTTCATAAAGCAGTTGACTCAAAGACATAGGAGGATAGATTTTTTAAGTGTTTAGATCAGTTTTTAACACACCATCAAATAAACTAGCAAAAATACAGAAACATCTATATTGATGATGAAAAAGCAATGGCAGAAAAACACAGAAATTTTGGAAAAGGTATTGTCAAAGTACATTCAAAGTGTTTCTTAGACAAGCACTGGCTGTCAAGAAAATATAACACCACTGGAAATAATTCTAAATAAATTCAAATTGGCACTTTATTCTGAGTCTCTATGTTGCAGAATTATCAGAATAAAGACATGGGCAGGAGAATCAAACACCACAACAGACTTCACAGTCTCCTCCTTTGAGGTCCTCCCTGTGTATGGAAAAGGGGTTCCCTCCTTTATACACAAATAGTGAGTTTGCAAGAGTGCTACTTTCTGCATGGCAATGGATGATTGGCAGTTTTGTGTTTGTGGGTAGGGCATCTGGGAAGGGGCAGCCTGACAGCCTCCCTAGTAGTGAGACACATGTTCCTGAACTTCTGCAGGTTTACATGGGTGAACCTTCTTTTGTGTGGCCAGAGTCATGGTGGTTAAATACCACAGGCCTCCATGGCCTCTATCTCCATGAGGTGGAACTGAAAATAAGCAAGGGAAAGCGAAAGAAAAGAGGTGCTCTGCTTCCAAAGAGGAATGTGTCACTGATCTGGTTAGAAGCAGGCACTGGTTTGAGTCAAGAACTTTTGTTCCATTTATTCACTCAGATGCTTGTTTATTTCACTGCAAGAAACCAAGTCCCTACTCTGTGCAATGCACTGTCTTATGCTGGAACCCAGCTGTGAAAGCACTCGAGTCACAAACACAAGTACCCATACAGCTTTGTCTTAATTTTACCAACAACAGGAAGAGGGTCCTAGAATTTTTTATTATATGGAATTTCTTTAAAAATGAGTCAAAAGTAACTCAATAGCCAAAAAAACAAACGATCCAATTTTTAAAAATGGGCAAAAATATCTGGACAGACATTTCTCAAAGGAAGACGTGCAATTGGCCAATAGATTTATAAAAGAATGCTCACCATCAGAGAAATGCAAATCAAAATTGTGACGGAATATCATCTTATTGTTTAAATGGCTTTTATCAAAAAGATAGGCAATAACAAATGCTGGTGAGGATATGGAGAAAGGACAACCCTCATACAGTGTTGGTGGGAATGTAAATTAGTGCAACCTCTGTGGAGAACTGTATGCAGGTTCCAAAGAAAACTAAAAGGAGAACTGAACATGACCCAGCAATCCCACTGCTGGGTATATATCCAAAGGAGGGGCGTTCTTTATCATGAAGTGGTATCTGCACTCACACACTTCACGATAGCAAAGATATTAAATCAACCTAAGTGCCCATCAAATGGACAAAGAAAACATGGTACACATATACAACGAAATATTATTTAGCCATAAAAATGAATAAAATCCTGCCATTTGCAAAAACATGGATGGAACTGGAAGACATTGTGTTAAGTGAAATAAGTCAAGCACAGTAAAACAAATATTGCATGTTCTCACTTATATATGGGAGATTAAAACATTGATCTCATAGAGTTAGAGAGAAGAATGACGGTTACCAGAAGCTGGGAAGGGCAGTGGTGAGGGAGGATAAGAAGGGAATAAGTTAATGAGTACAAAGGTAGAGTTAAATAGAAAAAATGAGAACTTGGTAACAATATGTCTATCGTTAACAATAATTCATTCTATATTCAAAAATAACTTGGAGTGGTCCTAATACAAAGAAATGAGAAAAGCTTGAGGTGGTAGAAACCCCATTAACTCTGATTTGATCATTATAACTGGTATACTTGTATCAAAATATCACGTTACTCCAATAACATGTGCAAGCAATAAGCAACCAGAAAAAAATAAAATAAGAAATTTTAGAAAGTAGTACATCAAAAGGAAGAATAATTCTCTATTTATTAAGAAGGTACACTGTTTGCTAAATATTTCTCCAACATGGGCAATGAAATTCAGCTGAGTTTTGTTGGCTAAAGCTGCCTTAAAATTAACCTTGTAATTTTAATTAACCTTGTAACCTTTAATCAACTACATATACACAGCTCACACATCTAATTCCAAGAAGCACTGATGAGTAAGGTTGATTTTTTCCCGCCATTTCCAGGGAGAGATGAAGTGGTTTCCATCCCATGTCATGTAGCAAAACTTTCTAAACCTCCTTTTCACATATCAGTGTTGAATACTTTCCACTTCCCCTCCAGTTGCTACCCATCTCCAGCCTTCTCCATCCCCTCTGTGTCTTAAGAGATTGATCTGTGTTGACTACTTCATTGGGCTTTTTGCCCAGTGGTCAACAGCAAGTTCCAGTACACGGTAAGAGCAGGAGGTAAGAGACTGGGCTCCCTTTGCCTTTGTCCTGCAAAGTTTATCTAGGATATCTTTTTATCCCACGATGAAGATTTCATCCTGTTCAGGAAGCCTTTTCATCACAGGCCTTGCTGTTTCTAGGTTTTGATAATACATCCTTGATAATACATTCCAACTAGGAATAATAATGATGCGTTTTTCTCACTAATGCAGAGATTCTCATGAAATCTTAAGGGCTTTTCTACATGCTGCCTACAATGTTGTTTTTTGGTTTTGTTTTTTAGACCAAGTCTCCCTTTGTGGCCCTGGGTAGAGAGCTGTGGTATCCCAGCTCACAGCAACCTCAAACTCTTAGGCTCAAGCCCAAGTGTCCCAAGGAGCTGGGGCTACAGGTGCTCACCCAAGCGCCCGGCTATTTTTAGGGAAAAGGTCTTGCTCTTGCTCAGGCTGGTCTTGAACCTGTGAACTCAAGCAGTTCACCCACCTTGGCCTCCCAGAGTGCTAGGATTACGGTGCCCGGCCTACCTACATCTTGATTAATAGGCCTTTTTAAAACTCTCTTCAAATTACCCTAACTTGTATGGGCTATTTCCTGCCAGAACCACTGACTGACAGGATATCTCCATTTGCCCTACAACTCGGTTGTCCAGGTACTTGTCACACCTCTGAGTGTCTCTGGGACTCCTCCCACTCCTTTCCTATTCACGTTTGCTCAGAGGATGCTTCCTATGCCAACCCCAACCTGCACAACCAAAAGCTCATCCGGAAAGTTCAGCAAGATAAAAATCTAGTCATTAGTTTATGGAACAAGCATAGTTTCTCTCTCAGATCCCATCCTAGGCAGATGCAGTGTATTTTACTACAGAATCTTGCTGGTTAAAGAGACTGTAATTTTTCCTGTGGCATCTAGGGTCTCCCTCCCTCACAATCTGCTCCTCCATAATCCCTGCATTCTCTTCCGGGGTGGGCGGGGAGTGCACGATTATGTCTGAATCCCCGTTCATTCCACGGTCTGGATCTGCTTGGCTTGGTTCACCAAAGACTTTAGAAATGAAGCAGGGGAAGGTATCCCTGAACAGCACCCAGATTCAAGGAGGAGGAGGGGAGCAGGGTTTGGGGTCAGTTTCCTGTCATGCTTTTTCCACCTGACATTTCAGTGCCTCCCAGTGTTTCCAACTTCCACCTACGTGCAGCATCAAGGGAGAACCTTTCCACCAGATTTGACTCCTGTGAATGTAGAAAGATGGTAAACAAAAATGTAAAACAACCCAGGGAACGCCATTACAAAATGCATTATATCCTTGCCCTAACCTCTTGCCATAACCGAGACTCGTAATAGGACATTTCAAACTCCCGATGTCCAGTACAGGCTTCAGTCTGATTGTGAATGAATGTGTCCTATCTATTCCGGATCTTCTGGATGCATCTTCTTTTACTTTTTAGAGACAGAGTCTCACTTTGTCACCCTTGATAGAGTGCTGTGGCATCAGAGCTCACAGCAACCTCCAGCTCTTGGACTTAGGCGATTCTCTTGCCTCAGCCTCCCGAGTAGCTGGGACTATAGGCACCTGCCACAACGCCTGGCTATTTTTTTGTTGCAGTTTGGCCAGGGCCGGGTTTGAACTGGGGGGCTGGCGCTCTACTCACTGAGCCACAGGTACTGCCCTAGACACGTCTTCTTCATGACTGCCAAGGACTCAGAATTGAAGCCAGAGGTGTGGTCTCCAGGAGGGGCCGTGGACTGGCTGTGAGCCGATCTTCACATCTCCTCTACACCTGCTCTTCAGGAGGTTCAGTAAAGGATGCTGAGTCTCACACCCAGGGCCGCCAGCTTCCTGGAATCAGCCAGGCAGCCACTGACAACTAAGAGTTCTGTCAGCCGGTGACACTTGTCTGGAGTTTACAGCAACATTTAACAACCAGTCCTCATACTACTCAGTTCTAGCAGATCCCAATTTCTGAAACTCGGTGGCCTAAACCCCCTCCCAAGGCTTGCTGCCAATGTTTCTCCAACCTAAACTTCTGCTTCCTGTTGACAACCTCTCAACCTAGACAAAGGGAACAAGAGTCTCTCCCAGCTCCTGCTGCATTATATTTAGACATTATGGTACAAACACCGACCTTTATGCCAGTCCTAAAACAAGGCCCTGTAAATTCCCCACCATTTCTCCTCTTCTAAGAATTACCACCCACATGTCCCTGAAATGATTTAACCATGGCTCAAAGCCATCTGCCTTCCCTAGCACTCCACTTTTTAAACACTATAGGAGCTTGGCTTTTAATAGTAGCTTCTAAATCCAAGGTTCTAGTCATAGTTCCAAAGCTAGCTGGATGGTTTTCCCCATAGCAAGGTATTTTAGCAGAAGCATCTAGGTCTCAGTGGCCTTCCAATATTGGTTGATGAATGAGTATTAGTGAAATATCAGGACTTACCTCTGGAGCAGGGTTCATGATGTATAAGTCATCAGGACTAAATTCGGAGACTCAGAAGCTATTTTTGCCACTGACTAGCCAGGTGACTTCTGATCAGTCTCTTGGCTTTTCTAAGCCTCAGTTTACTCATCAGAAAATCAGGCAGCTAAACTAAGTCAGAGAAAAAAAACATTCTTCAGGACACATGCCATTTCTGTTGGAGTATTAATGTTTACTCATAGTGCTATCCTGAGAAAGATTTAAGAGTCAAGTTTAGGTGCTTTGTGAAAGAAGGTCCTTAGGGGAGAAGGGTCAGCAATTATGCTAAAGATTTGCCTCTCTTAGACTGGATGATTTTTAAGTCCTCCTTCATAGCAAAAAAAAAAAAAAAAAGAGTCTGTCATAAAGATGTCTTCAATATCTGCCGCAGAGCCGCTGGTCCACTGGTCCACCTACAGATGGGTCTATTACCTAATAAGCCATTTTATATGTGTTGGTCTGGAGAATACAGAGAAGCCAGCCAACAATCTAGGAACACAGTGAGTGCTACCCTAGTCACTGTACAGTTCCTTCTGGTGATGTCTGTCCCTTTATCAATTTCAACAACACTCATATTCACCTTTCCATGGTTATGGGGAATATAATGGCATGATAACAATATTATCTGGCCTGTTATAAATGAATACAAACTATGCTTTTATACTTCGAAATATGGAGATTATTGTCTATAAAAAAATTGTGTGCTGGAATTTTAAACTAATAGTAAAATACTAAGCCCTAAATGACCTTAATTTTCTTAACTTTTGTCCTTTTTTCCTATTAGTAAAACATATGTACAATATGTGAAATATTTTACCCTGGGCTGTAAAGGGGAAGGGTGTAACTAACATTTCCTTTTCAGTCTAAAAATTGACAGGAATGCACGAGGACATCTGTATGGAATTAGCAGAGCTGGTTCTATAGATTCATGTGACTCTCCAGTTCTAGTTTCCGTGCTTCTGAGACCAGTGCTTTTTTCTTTTTTCTTTAATAAAACTATGACTTGTCTACATTATGGGTAACATAATTAAACCAGGATAATACAAACTGGTTTAAATATAAACTCCAAACCATCCAGTTGGTTCATATGTTTGCATTCATTTATAAAATATGATCTCCTGGGATATCTTTCAGTGGGCTAAACACTAAAACAAGCAAATGAATTCCAAAAAATAAAAGGACAGTGTTCTGGGATTTTGAAGTTGACAAATTAAGCGTTCTTACACAATAAAGTGATTTCATCTTGGAATCCTCTTTTGCTATTTAATTTATGGACTCTACGTGATCCAAGCTTACATTTCATAAAAGTGTAAATATATTTAAGACAGATCACACTTGCTTCATTACTCATGCTATTAGATTTTCAACTCTGAACTGTCGGTCTTTCTTATCTGACTCCACTGGGAAATCCCTCAGGGTGTTAATATTTTTGACTCCCAAGGGCTTGTTTGCTTCTTCTTCTTCTCTCTTTTTTTTTTCTTTTAAAAAAAATTAAAGTTCAATTTATGACTGCAGCTTTTACATTTGTTCGGGTCAGCCACAAAAAAAGACTAACACCTTTTAGGGAAAAGTCCCAGAATATAATGCGTAAGAAGCCATGAGAAAGAATTGGGTTTTGTTTTTTTTTTATTTAACCAAGACAAGCATCCAAAATGACAGATAGGAGCTCTCTTCCATCAGTAAAAACTATGATTATATAAACACACATATGAAAAGCAATCTATTAATAGTCATACAAATATGCACAGACTAATTATAGTCCTCCAGAAGAGTTGTAAGTCTAGGTGTTCAGAAAACTTAGAAAACTGCTCAGTGGAGGAGTCAGCCTGAAAAGATGGTACAGAGAGGATACATTTTAGATCATTTTTCTAGAGCAAAAAGAAAAGTCATATTCTAGGTAAAGTAAAGGAGGTGTGGAGATGGTTTCCCTGGAGAGATCCATTTGGTGACTAACGATGACAATAATGGCTCTAATTGGACATTGATGCTTGGGACGAGATAAAATCTGATTTGTTGGACAGGAGCAGAAAATTCATGTCAAGGGAACCACAAAATATGAGTAGGGGTAGTTAGTACCTTTGAAGTCACTCCAGGAAGTTAGGGTTTTATTTCAGAAGCTGTAAAAGGAGACATTGTCATTTCTTATCTGTGAGTGGAAAAGATGGCTTGGTTAACCTGGTTCTCTATAAAAATGTATCTGTGTAAAGGTTGGACTTAACTATGGCAGAAAGGCTGCTGAGAAGGCTGGGGAGAATATTTAATTTGGAGGGAGGGAAAGTAAATTGGAAACAAGACCATCAAAAATGGAAAGTTAAGATACTGGAAATTCTGCAAAGCAGTATTTGAGAGAGGAAATGTTAGAGAAACACGAAACTCAGGATTCCAGGGAAATCCATGATGGTCTGTGTTTACATTAATTCCAAGGCATAGCAAAAAGTTTTTACATGAAAGAGGGTCAAAATGTTTCAAGATCACGTTTTTATCAATGAAATTTTAAACAAAGATTAGTGTACACAAAAGCTAACAGCCAGGTCTATGTGGTTCTTTTGAAACATTGAGAGAATTGAACGTTAAAATTTCATCAGTAAAACTTTGAAACTATCAACTTCGCCATAAAGTCACTGAAAAGGGACTAATATAAGAAAAATTTATAGGGAAAAAATTTTGCCTGCTTTATATTCTCAGAAAGGACAGACTTTCAAGAAGCAAGTTTGTTTGTTTGTTCGTTTTATAATGAACGTGCTTTAACAGAGTTGCTTAAATTTCTCTTCATGGTGTGCAGAGAGCCTTTCTCCATTTGAACAGGAAAATCTTCTTATTTATAAAGGGCTTTCTCATCCAAGAATTTTAAAAGTACTATTGCAATTGGCTTCAAATGTCAACCCTATAAATTGCCTAATATAGTTTAAAGATGGGAAATTTGAAACTGTAGGATTCTACTTGCACGAGAAACTTTCACTATTTCAGAGCAATGACGGAAAGGGAGACAGAAAGAAATGAAAATGGGAATTGTAAAAAAGAAATCCATAATAAATTCAAAATTTAGGAAAAATTTAAAGATATAAATCTCTTAGAAATACACTATCAATTGTGTCTATTTTAGTTTTTCCTAAGAAAATAGTCTTTATTGAATTGACTAAGAAATTCCTTTGGTAAATGGGGAGAAAAAAAACAAACTTTGCTTAATTATTTGTTCGTTTTAAGTAGGAAGTGGTTTTTTAATTAGTTATATTCACATGATTTCAAAAAAATCAATTTTCTGCATATTATGCCATAGTAATAACCAAAAACGGGTTCGGAGATGACAAATAAAGATTAAAAGAATATAAACCTTTGAGTAGTATTTAAAAGTTTTTTCATAAGAGAAAACATTTGGCTTATTTAAATAAATTAGATGACTTAGGAATTGGAAAATACACATTTTCATGATGAATGTTTTAGTAATATGAAAGTTAAAGCTATTATATATCCTAATGTTGAAAAAGATTAATGATCTTTGTTTTTTTGTGGAGACAGAGTCTCACTCTATCTCCCTCAACAGAGTGCTGTGGAGTCACAGCTCACAGCAACCTCCAGCTCTTGGGCTTAAGCGATTCTCTTGCCTCAGCCTTCAGAGTAGCTGGGACTACAGGCGCCTGCCATAGCGCTCGGCTAAATTTTGATGTAGTTCGGCCACGGCCGGGTTTGAACCTGCAAAATCTAACCCTGTTTCTACCAGATATAGGATGAGGCTCAAATAGAGATTTCATGTGTTTCCTTTAAAAGTAAAATCCATAGGTAAATATTAAGAAAGTGATAAAAGTTTGGAGAATACTCAAGGAACTAAAAGTGTACCTACCATTTGATCTGGCAATCTCCCTACTAGGTATTTACCCAGATGATCAAAAATCATTTTACAACAAAGACATTTGTATCAGAATGTTTATTGCCACCCAATTCATAATTGCCAAGTCATGGAAGCAACCCAAGTGCCCATCAACCCATGAATGGATTAACAAATTGTGGTATATGAACACCACGGAATACTATGTAGCAATAAAAAAGATGGAGACTTCACATCTTTTATGTCTACCTGGATGGAGTTGGAACATATTCTTCTTAGTAAAGTATCTCAAGAATGGAAAAAAAGAAAAGTATCCAATGTATTCAGTTCTACTATGAAATCAGTATATCATCATCTACACTTTCGTAGGAATGGGAAAACATAACTATAGTCCTGAAAGAAGGAGAGAAGAGGAAAGAGAGGGAAGGGGAGAAAGGAGGCCAGGAGGAGGGAGGGTTGGAGGGGGGATCCAACCTAATGTGCATAATGCAATGATACATTTCTAAACTATTAAGAATAGAGTATAAATGTTTTTGCCACACAAATAAATAAGCCAGGAGACGGTTATGTTAATCAGTTAAATGTAAGCATTCTACATTGTATATCAAAACAGCACTCTGTACCCCATAAATGCATTAATATACACAGATATGATTTAATAAAGAATTTTAAAAAGGCAAGTGATAATAATTACTATATTCACATACAATGCAGCAACTTAAATTATTAACAACTATTATTAACAATTATTTCATATTCAAGAAATCTTTTCCTATAGTACTTACCAAACACATAAAATTTAAAAGATTTTAAATAATACTGGTATATTTAAAATATTTATAAAAAGTAGAAATATATCTTAACATAATAAATAGAAATTATAACCCAATCAATTTAAATATTTTATTTATTTGACAGTAAAATAACATGTAATCTAATGATGCAATAACATGTAAATTAATAATGTAATCTTATTAAATTTCTAGTTTTGCACTGGTATAAATAGCAAAGTGATAATACCTCTCATATTGTTCTAGCAATTAGTGTCATTTTAATAATACATGAATAAAAGACTTTAATATTTGCTTTTAAGAAATAAAATAACAGGATGATTTATTGACAATAATAACAAAACTAAATATAAAATTACTTCCCAATGGAAAGATTTTTCATAAATAAACAGGATTTATCAAATCATTTATGAAGAAATAAGAATTAATTTAATAAATACACTTTGATAATATATATATCAAAAATAAAATATTTTTAGAGAATTATTTTTATCATGACAATATATAAACTTTTTGGTAAAAATATTGCTAGAAAGTATATTTGAAAGAGACCATAAAACTTTTATAAACAATAAAGAAGAACAACTTAAGTGGAGATGTACTCCTCACTTCAGAATGAGAAGAATAAATTTTATGAGGATGCTAATTCTTCCAAAGTTATGTACTCAAATAATGCAATTTCTGTCGAAGTCAATGGAATTCTTGGGTTCATCTACCAAATAGGTAGAATTAGTGCAGTGAATGCATTTGCTCTTCAAGGTCATCCAGCATTCATTTTCTCAACATTGTTTCTTGTTTTTAACCTCTCCCTCAAATAGTCTATATGCTACAAGGGAAGCTTACCCATGGTTGGTTTACACCAATCAGCTCCTCTCACCTGCTTGTCAGAGTGATTATTTCAGAAAAAGTTCTGTGATCCAGTTCAGAAGGATGCATATTTCACTAGGAGCTTTAGAAGAAAAAAAAAAATCACTGCTCTTTATAGGCATTATTTACATGGGACATTCTCTCTTGCCTCCCTGTTGGGCAGAGGCCATCCTCTGGAACACTGCTTGACACCAAGTAGAGTTACAAAGTTGATGACTCAGCTGATTAAAACATGGTAGACCTTCTAGTGAAGCCATCCAAAAGGAAATGAGAGCACACAGAGAGGGCAAAGCCAAAAGAAACCGTAAAGAAATGAAAAGTGGGGCGGCACCTGTGTCTCAGTGGGTAGGACGCTGGCCTCATATATTGAGGGTGGTGGGTTCAAACCCAGCCCTGGCCAACTGCAAAAAAACAAAATAATAATAATAATAATAGCTGTGCGTTGTGGCAGGTGCCTGTAGTCCCAGCTATTCTGGTGGCTGAGGCAAAGAATTACCTATGCCCAGGAGTTGGAGGTTGCTGTGACTTGTGATACCACAGCACTCTACCAAGGGCGATAAAGTGAGACTCTGTCTCTACAAAAAAAAAAAAAGAAAGAAAGAATTGAAAAGTCTATGCAAACATTGCCTTCCAACTTCTCTATAGTTGAGGTTTGTCATTTACTGCCTAATATATTCTGCACTCCTTCTTCAGATATTGATAGTTCCCCACATTGTGAATCTTGCCTTACCAAAATAGAAACAAAACCTCCTTTCTCAAGTTCCTTTGCCTCAAGCATTAAAAAGTATGACTTCATTTCTGCAATCAAACACACCCATAGGGCGACTGAATTGGAACAGAACTGCCTAAGGAAACAGGCAGGGTGGGCATATCTCTTCAGGGGTAGCACACTGGAGGTAGAATATTCTGAAGGTGGCAGTAGTAGTGGTGGGGAAAACCAGCAGCTTTGGAGAATGATTCTGGGAGTTTTTCACCGAAAAAAGGCTTGGCCCTTGTTCCTTCAGTCCTTCCAATGATTTTGTATGCTCTCACTTATCCTTTAATAAACATCTTATTGATAAAACAAGCACAGTGAATTCTGTTGTCTGCAGCTAAGAACCATGACTAATATACAGGCCTACTTCTGTGTTCTCTTATTTTTTTAAGCCACTTTTGGCTGCAAGTCTGTTACTTACAACCTAATTTATTCCAAGGTAGCACAGACAACTTGGAAAAAAAATTAAGATTAAGGCAAACTACAACTAGCGCTGGCAGATATTAAACATAGTATTAGTATCTGAAAATATCACCTAGGGAAGGAACATAATCAAAGAAAAGTCAGTTGGCAGGTCTGCTTAGAGGCCTGGCACAAGAGAAATTGCCAGGGAGAAACAGAAATTGGTAAGTAAGTGGGAAGAAAGTGAAAAGGCAGTGTTTGAAGAGCAGAGTCAAGGGCATTTTTCAAGAAGGTGGGAGTGGTTAATTATTTCAAAGGTTAGACTTGGATAAAGTGAAATGATCAAATAAGTATGAGTAAAAGAAACACAGAATCACATCCAATGAATTAGGTAACTTAGCATTCATTTTTTGACCTTGGAAATGAATAGTTTCTGCCCGTTGGTGATAGGAAAGCTTAGCTGGCATGGCCTTAGGAATAAATTGGGGGCCTCTGACTTGGTTGCAGCTTTAGAAGAGCTGGGGTCCCATCAGCTCCTCCAGACTCCCCATTGTCAGTCAGGAAGTGGAGCTGCAGCTATGGCTTTTAAAGATAGGAAAGACACACACACACAAAGACACCTGTGGATCCAGGTGAATTACTCAAACCAGCAAGGTTAGAGTAAGCCAAGGTATAATCTCTAGAGGAGGTATGCGTGACTTGATCAGGGGCACAAGGGAGAACTTCAACATGAAGGGACAGATTCAGAAACCTACCAAAACTCTAAGAATAGCTACAGAAAAAAATCCTTTACGGTGAAAGTTCTAACAGTTGAGATGGTTCCCAGATGAGAATCCCCAAGTGACCCGTTGACTTTAACAGTTCACTAGGAATTAAGCAGATTACTCCCACCAAGAGGGAGCTAGGAGTAAAGGATGAGTTCACCATTGCAGATATGTAAGTTGTCTATTTTAATAAATTGACTTTCAGTTGCTAAATTAACAAATGAAGCATGAGGCAACAGGGATAGCAATCAGTGAAGGGTCCCCCCAAATATCACAGTAACTGGAATAAGACACAAAGACAAAGGAGAATTGTTTTTTTGTAGCATGATGAATAACTTAATGCTGGTGTACCATTACAAAAAAAAAAAGCTGGAATAGTGAAATCATTCATTAAGCTGGAGGGGATGAATTAGAGGAGGTGGGCTCTGAGTGGAAAATGGACATTTTTTCTAAAACAGTAAGAGCCAAGACAAAGGCACAGATGTTTAAATGCAGACAGGTTAATAGACTGAATAGTGACATACTGAAGGTGCTCTTGGTTTATGTCCTTTATCATCTCAATGAAGCATAAATGAGACCATCGGCTGATAGAGGGAGAAATGTGTAAAGAATGGAGACGGTATTAAATATTTATGTTGACAGCAAGAAAGAGAGCATACACAAATTAGAACATTTTCATCATTGCAGAAAGTCCTGTTGTGCTGCACTATTCCAGAGCAATGTGTGGCCACAGAGTGAGCAGCTGAAGTGGGACAGGCACACTGAAGACTGGAAAAGAGGAAGTCCAGAAACTAGAAGACCAAGGGCTGGATTATGTTATTGGCATGGACATTGTCCCCTAGCAGTATAGCTGGAAAGAAAAAGCTTGATGTACAAGATGGAACCTTCAATAAAGGACAGGAGGTGGTGAGGAATTGGAAAATGACCATGAGGAAGAACAAAGGAAGACACAGTCAACTGCTAAGAGCATCAGAGGAGCCGGGGCTTTGAAGACTGAGGAAGAGCCCTTTTCACAGTAGCAATGAGGCATAAAAAGTGCATTTCTTTACTCACATGCTGACCCTGAGGTTTACAAGGTGTGGAAAAACTAATGAACAACTAGCCTCCACTAAAGGGAGTTGCAAAGGAACTTGTGTCAGGAGAAGTCCTCCAGAAATAGATTATGAAACAACAGCAACTATTAAGAAGGGGTGGCATATTGAATAATTATTCTTAAGCACTAAACTCACCAAATATTAGAATAATTACTTAATTTAGAATGCAAAAAAGAAAAAGGAAAATCAAAAGGAATTCCACATTTCTAACTGCATTCTAAGTTTTGAAGAAATTTGTGGCAGGAAAAAGTTGGCACAAAATGGACAGATTAAAAAAAGTCATAGGTAAATAAGAAAACATAATTTAAAAGATGAGTAAAACAGGGAAAAGTTTTTCAGACTTAACTGAAATTAAATAAAGAAAGGAATAAACTTAAGAACAGGAAGAGAGGATTTACTGGTCAAAGAGAAGATTCAACAAAGGTAAAGAGGGACTACAAGGAATTTCAGAAAAGTGGGATGGAAAAGGTAGAGGGAACTGAAGATCACCACCACTCTTGAGGTGAAAAGAGTCCATTAAATGCTCCGTACCATGAATGAAAAGAGACGCTCCTGAAGAAATTTCAGAACCCCAAGGAATAATAATGATAATAAAAGATTGTCACATTTTCAAGAAAGAAAAAACAGAGAGCCAGTTCACTTGCAAAGCATGAGAATCAGACTGGCATACATTCTCATCAGTTCATTGACTGACAGAAAACAACAAAGCAATTATCAACGCAAATTAAATGTCTTGCCCAGAATTCCAAAACGCAGTAGAAAGTTGGTGTATTTAAATTTGTTTGTGTTTTTTGCTTTGGCTCTTCATCACTCAACCTTCTATTTTTAGGAAACATCCTCATTGTGTGCAGTATCGGTGAGGATCAGTTCTATACCTTGAACTGTAAATGGATAAATCTTCCCCTAGAGGAAATATGGGGTAGTAGCAAAATTCTAGGATTTTGAATGAGAAGTCAATGATGTAAGAATGAGGGCTTAGAAATAAATCATTAAGAAGAGCTGCAGTAATATCTAGTCATAACAAAAGGTCTATTCCTGCTTTAAAAAAATTAGTAATCATGCTTCCTATTGAGTCTTCTGGCTTCTAGAGCCTTGTTCTATAATTCTTATCAAATGTGTAAGCTATCCAAGTTCCTTCTAACAGATTTCCTTCCTGCCTATGACAGATATTCAGTTTCTTTTGCTTGCAACTAAGAATCTCAGCTACCTATAATTAATTCAGACTCCAGGTAGCAGACTTTCAGGAAACCGTAGTGAAATTTGGCCTAGCTAGAACTGAAGGCAAATAACTAATCATCATATTGTTTACTTGTTATCACTTACCCTCAGAAGGCAAGGCTTTGAATAGCACGAAGGGCATAAGGCATTCAAAGACTAATAACTAATACAGTTCCTGTGGGTTGTGACCCACAGGTTCAAAACCACTGGCTTAAGCGATTCTCTTGCCTTTTACAGGTGCCCACTGCCAGCAAATTAATAAAGTTCTCTTTCCTTCTCCTCAAAAAAAACAACAAACAAAAAAAACAGCCTAATAAATAGTGCGGTTACTTTATAAGGCCTCAATATATTAAAAGAATACCTCCATCAAATCCCTTCGTTCTCGGGCAAAGGCAAAAATGAAACAGAAGAAATGTCTATAACTCTGTTAAAATCATCTTTTATCACTTAAAGCTACAGAGCTGTCAAAACCAACGAACAAAACTAAAATATGACTATGATGATTCATGATGTAATTAAATTCATCACCTCATTGTGTATTTATAAAGTTACATGTACCACAGGAATAAAAGTCAGTCTTCAGTTCGGAGGGGATATATGTGGTTCTAACTGCTTGCTGTGCTTGTAAACAAAGTAAAATATTCCCACTGGTGCTCCTTGCTAAATAAAGTTTAGATGCTGGAAGCTACTTGGTACATAGATTAAAAGTTAAGGAATAGAAAAAGACACCTGATGTAATACTTAATCATAAGAAATATAGAGATTTTATTAATATTAGCCAAAGTAGACTGTAAGACAAGTATTATCACCAGAAATAAAGGGTAATATTTTAATTATAATACAAGATATGAAAAAAATAGAAAAGCCATCAGATTGGAAATGAAGGAATAAAACTGTCAGATGATATGACATTTGGAAAGTAAAGGGTTAATATTCACAATTTTTTTTCGAGACAGAGTCTTAGTTTATTGCCTTTGGTAGAGTAGTGTGGCATCATAGCTCACAGCAACCTAAAAGTCTTGAGCTCAAGCAATTCTCTTGCCTCAGCCTCCCAAGTAGCTGGGATTATAGCTGCCTGCCACAATGCCCAGCTATTTTTAGAGATGATGTCTCACTCTAGCTTAGGATGGTCTTTAACCTATGAGCTCAGGCAATCCACCCACCTCAGCCTCGAAGAGTGCTAGGATTACAGGCATGAGACATCATGCTCGGCGCTCACTAGTTACCTTATGACTATCTCTCGAAGTCAGGGGACCCCAGAGAAACAAAACCAGTAAGATATTTATAATGAAATTCATTGCAAGAAAGTGGTTGACATCATTGTTGAGGCTGCCTAGATAAGCCCTGCACTTGTAGGAAAGGCTCTTAGTAAGGTAGGCTGAAAACTTCTAGGCAGGAGCTAAGGCTGTAGTTCACAGGTAAAATTTCTTCTTCTTCAAGGCAACTTCAGTTCTGTTCTTCAGGCCTTTCAAAGGATTGGATCTGGCCTACAGATTAGCAAGAATAATCTCCTTTTGCTGAAAATAAACTGATTATATATGCTAATCAAGTCTACAAAATGCCTACCTAGCAACACTTAGAATAGTGATTGATTGGATAACAATAATACCCAAATTGATTAATGATCACATTCAGCAATAAGTAATTGGATAATAAAATGAACAATATCATTGTCAATAGCATCAAAAATAATAAAATACCTAGGTAAGTTTAGCAAAATATATTTAAGACCAGAACACTGAAAATTACATTACTAAGAGAAATTAATGAAGATCTAAATAAATAGATCTTCCATGAACATGGGTTGTTAGACTCAATACTGATAAAATGTTCCAATCTAAACTTGATCTACAAATTTAGTGCACTCTCAATCAAAATCCCAGAAGACCTTTCTGTATTTCTATAGAATTTGATAAACTGATTCTAGATTTTATGTGAAATATAATAGACACAGAGTAGCTAAAAGAGTTGTGAAAGAGAACAAAGAAAACTCTCACTAATGGCTTTCAAAACTTGCTACAAGTAATAAGACAATGGGGTATTGATCTTTGACAAAGACGTCAAAGCTATTAAATGGGGAAAGCTTTTTATCAAACGCTGCTGGAAAAGATACACACACACAAACACACACCAATATATAAACATAGTGCTACATATCTCATTGCTGAAAATCATTCTGGTCATCTTCAGCGTGCTCCCCTTAGGAAGCTATATACCAATGCCATTACCTTTAAAGCAATTTTGGTACCACTCTTCAAGAGTTCAATTTTGGATCTCTTTTTTTGGAATGGCCATCAGAGCTTTTGTTGTATGAGGTCTGACAATTAAGTTCATGAACTCACCCTAGAAAAAATGCTACACACCTCATTGCTAAATATTACTATGTTCATCTTCAAAGTACTCCTTTTGACCATCTTGTGACTGTACTGATATTCATGAATGAGGCATGTAGCATTTTTTTCTAGGATAAGTTCATGAACTTAATTGTCAGACCTCCCCACACACATAAACAAAATATGAACCTAGACCCATTCTTAACATCCTACACAAAATTAAATCAAAATGTGTCATAGACTAAGTCACAAAAACAAAAGTTTTCAGGAAGAAAATATGGGCTAAGTAATGATTTATTAGCTAATAATCATTATCCACGAAATAGAAAAGACAGACTTAAACTTCATCAAAATTTAAGTATTCTGCTCACCCAATGACACCATTTAAAAAACACATGGCTGGCTCAGCACCCATACCACAGTGGTTATGGTGCTAGCCACATGCACTGAGGATGGCGGGTTTGAACCTGGCCCAGGACAGCTAAACAACAATGACAACTGCAACAAAAGAATAGCCAGGTATTGTGGTGGGTGCCCGTAGTCCCAGCTGAGGCAAGAGAATTTCTTGAGCCCAAGAGTTTGAGGTTGCTGTGAAATGTGACACCACAGCACTCTACTGAAGGTGACATAATGAGACTCTGTTTCAAAAAAAAAAAAAAAAACAATCGCAGTCACAGACTGGGAGAAAAATATTTGCAATATGTATATTCCATAAAGGACTATTAGCCAGACTACATAAGCAATTTATACAACTCAATAATAGAAAGAAAAACAACCCAATTAAAAAATCAGCAAGAAACTTGAAAAGGGATTTAATGTAGGAAGACACAGAAATGGTTAATGAGTTCATTAAAAGGTCTTAACATAATCATTAGTCATCAGAGAAATACAAATTATAATCACAGCCATTCAAATAGCAAAGATGAAAAAGAATGACAACACCAAGTGTGGCTGAGGATGTGGAGCAATTAAAACTCTCACACCTTGCTGGATGTAGTGTAAAATGGTATAAACAATTTGGAAATTACTCTAATAGTTTCTCATAAATTTAAAAGTACATTCTATGACTAGAAATTCCACCTTTAGACATTTACTCAAGAGAAATAAAAACATAAGTACATACAAAGGTGTGAACAAGAATGTTCATAGCACTTGTATTCATGATAGCTCCAAACTGAAAATAACCTAAAAGTTCATCATCAAAACCTTGAATAAACAAATTATAATATAAACAGATAATGGAATACTCTTCAGCCATAAAAAGAAAACCATGCACTACAACATGAATAAACTGCAAATGTTTTATGCTAAGTAAAAGAAACTAGATAAAAAAGAACATGTACTATATAATTCAATTTGTATGAAGTTCTACAATAGGCAAATTAATCTATAGTGAATGAAAATCATACAGTGATTGCCTTTGGGATGGGGATGGAAAGATGGGAATTAACTATTTGGCTGCATATGGAATTTTTCTTCAGTGATGAAAATGTTCCATAGTAGAAGTTATAGGGAAATAATTGTCACAATTCATCAAACTTTATACCTAAGATGTGTGCACTTCACAGTAAGTAAGTTTTTCGTCCATTTAGAAAGAAAAAGGAAAAAAAATGCCCCCAGGGAGTAAGGTTTGAGTTAAGCCACAGTGAAGCTGAGCTCAGTTGTTTCTTATCACAATATTTTTGCATGATTTGATTTGTAACCATTTGTTTGTATTACTTTGATTAAAATTTATTTAAAGTACTCATACAGACTTCCAAGTTAAGATGGTAGAATGAAAACATCTGAAATTCTCTCTTTCCCCAACTCTAATGATAGAATAACAAATAGAAGCAAACCAATCAAAATACCTCAAAGTCAATCAAAGGGAAGAACTTCATGCTACACAATTCAAAATGTACAACCTAAAATATGAAAGAGAGAATGGAGGGGAAGAGGTAGAGAAAAAAAGAGAAATTACTTAAACCACTTGTCTTGATTCCTTGCAGTAAAACATAATTCCTGGTCCAAACACACAATATGTAGCCCACTGACACACACCTTATATAAGAAATGTGAGTGAAAACCTAAAAAACATTTTACTAAAGCCTTCAAATATAGGGAAAGATGAGCCAACATACAAAAGCTGCACCTGCATAAAAAGAAATGTGGGAAGTTTTAATTTAAATGTTTCTATGCTGATAGGAATCTGGGGGAAAAAAGTCAATAGTCACTGTTAGCTGTAAGAACCTAGGAAATGCTGCCTTTTAGCTGAGTACATTGAATAAAATGAGTTGTAAGGACATAAATAAATGGGGCCATCCATAAGGAAATACTGAGTACATTGAATAACATGAGTTGTAAGGACATAAATAAATGGGGCCATCCATAAGGAAATACTGAATAGGAAATACTGAGTAGGCTATTATAGTAGTGATATATGCCACAGATGGTAAATCTTATTTAGAAAAAAGATAACCTAAGAAACAGAAGAAATTTCCCTAAGATGTTTTCATTTTTTTTAAGTACAAATGAAAATATAAATCTAAGAATGATGGAGAATCTTACAAACAAGATGACAAAAAACAGAATTAACGAAAAGGAAAATTACACACCTAAGAAATAAATTGAGAAGGAAAAGAAAACCAAAAGGAGAAAAATGACTAAATTTAGCAAGGATAGACTAGGCTGATAGTCAAATTGCCAATCAAGTAAGAAAGTCTGAAATAACCATAATCAATAAAGAGGAAAGACAGGGAGATTAAAGCAAGTGGATAGCAGTAGACCAAGGAAAGTATAACCTGTGTCATTGAAATAAGAAACCCTATCTTTGAAAAGATATTCAAAGATAGAACAAAAGAAAAATTTCCTGAAAATAATAATCGAATCTATACATTAAAATATTATACTATGTTCCAGGAGGAAAACTCATAGTACTGATATATACTAAAACATTTATTATGTAAGTTTATAAAACTTTGAAAATGATAAAAGCATTTTCCAGGGAGAAAAGTCAAGTTGAATATGGAATGGAGCAGTGAGGAACAGACCAGGTTGGTCACATACTGATCCATAGCCACAATAAATGCCATTAGTAAATGTGGCAATATTTTTCACAGAGTTAATGAAAAGAACAAGTCACTCCAAAATATCACATCTTTTCCCCAGTGGAGCAATTATTCAAATACAAAGACAACTGGTAGTCACAAACAAGAGGCATTTAAGAGCTTTTTAAAGGTAAAATAAATCATAAAGTTACTATAATGAATCATTCTTGAGAGGGCAAAAAAGCATTGACAACATCAAAATATTCTGCCCAAGTTAAGAAATGATAAGAGAAATTATAGCACTATGAGGCTAATTTAAATATATAACAAATACTAAATAGTTGTAGGATGCATAGTTAGAGAAGGAAATGTTGTATTGGCAAATTGTAAGTTGAGAAAATAATAAAACAACCTGAAATTTGGGGGAATAAACTTAAGGTATTTATTTTCTTTTATTTTTTAGTGACATATCAATATCCACTTCAAGATGATAAATCAACAAATGGTAGTTTAAGTTGTATATTGTTTGTATGTTATAAATGGGATCCCCAGAACTAAAAATAAAACTACAATGAATAAACTGAAAAGTTGAATAAAAGAAAAGAGGGAGGAGAAAGTATAGTGTACTAATTATCTTTCAGAGAAGAATTCAACACATAGTGTCTAAAGGTATGATACCAAGAAGTAGTAGTCAGGTAAAATATATACCCTGATAAATGTTTCCAAAGCAATATCTAAAAAGAAGACAAGCCTTCCATGTTACTAGAAGAATGCACTACATATACTAAACCAAAGTAATGGCAAGAAACTCTACGTACAAAAAGGTGCAGAACAAAGGAAGCATTTAAAACAAACAAACCCTCCCATAAAACTGAATGAAAATGAAAACGAATTATATTTGTTTTTATACCTAATGTAATAAAGATAATAAACTTAGCATATATTTTAAAATTTGGTGCTTATCTAAATTGACCTCCGAGAGCAATTAATAATTCCACACTCTTAAGCAATTAAAAGAAATCTAAACAAATCAATTAAGTATTAGGCTCAAAAAGTTAGAAAAAGCAGAGAACAATTTCCTCATCCCAAAATCTTCCTTTAACTTTTCTTTTTTTAATTTAATTTAATTTTTTATTTTTACATATACATGTGTTAATTAGGTTTCTACTTTTTACCTTCACAGAATTTAAAAGGCTTAAAATGTAATAACAATAACAATGTTTAAGATAAGGACTAGAAACAAAAACCAAGTAAAGAATGAATGGAGACAAATACATTCAGAAAAGAAAACAGATGATTACTGCATTGAAATATTAAGCAATATTGGTAGTAATAATGCCAAGAAAATAACATTCACATTGTCAAATAAGACATTATTTGAGTGCTTTGACTCTGAGGCTCAGTTTGAAGTTGTCAGTTAACTTCTTATTTTTTTTTCCAAAGTCTCAAAAAATAGACAACTAATATTATATAAATGAAAGTAAAGGAGAGTTTCAAAAAACAGATCATGCCAAATCTTCTAGACAATAGAAAAAGAAGAAATATTTCAAAATCATTCTACTTGATCTTGACACACCTGATACTGAAATTGGAGAAAACATATTGTTATAAAGGGAAATTACAAACATATTTCACTTATACTTTAACTTTTCTCAGTCTATTTGTATCAACATTTTACCACTATAGCAATCTCACCACCATTTATGTGCCTTAACTTTACTCTGCTTATAATTTTCTGAAATATTTCCCATATATACATAGAGGAACACATAAGACAGAATTATAAATTATGCTTGAACCATCAAGCATAACTTAAAAAAATTAAAAGAAGTAAACTTTACTATAATTGCTCATATTTTTCCTTGTTTTCACTCTTTTGTTGTTCTTCCTTTCTGATGAAGGGGCACAGTCCTCTGTACCCTTGTAAAGTCAATCAGTCTCATTTGTGCTCCGTGAGATATGAGGCCCTGAGAAGGAACATTTGGGCTAGATGTGAGTTTCGGGGGATATTCTCCCCCAGCTCACAGAAGCAGCTTTGCTGAAAAACGCAGGCAGTTACGCCCTAAAGGAAAGAATGTGCCAGAGGGCCCTGCCAAGTCCCAGCTAGGGATTAATCACCTGCCTCGGGCAGTGGGCTGTTGTACTTTGTTCCCTACTTCAATTTACACAATAACTTTTAGTTAATCATATAGGGAAGTAGGCAAACAGAAAGACAACCCAGTGCCTTTAAGGTTTATCTCCATTGTTGTTTATCTCCAAACAGGATATTCTTAGTTTAGAATGGTGTGTACATGCTTTGCTGTATTAATGCAAACAAGGAATATTTATGGCAGATTTTGTTACCTTTTGTTTTCTTTATTCTTGGATATTGTTATCTGACGATTTGGGGTATGTAAGAATCTTAGTAAAGATGGGTAGTTGCTGAATGCCTGATTGAGCTTCAGTCATTCCCTTTCAAATCAATCATTCCGTCTGTGGTGCTACCTCTGCGTCATCGATCAGGGGAGCTGGCTGGCAGCAACATTCTGATGATTCAAGATTCCTTCTGTTATCATTTCATTTCTATATAGAGAATTTCCTTTAGCCATTATTTTGGGGTAGGTCTAAGTAAGTCAAATTCTTGTTTTTCTTAAATATCTTGATTTCTTCTTTATTGCTGAAAGATACACAAGGTATAGAATTCCAGGTTGGCAATTCCTTCCTTTCAGCCCTTGAGAAATGTGTACCACTTCCTTCTGGCTCCCATGGTTTTGGATGAGAAATCTGCTGTCATTCCAATTATTTTATCCCCAATGGTGAAGTGTCCTTTCTTTTGATGTTTCTAGTTATTTTCCTTAGTCTTTAATTTTCAAAAGTTTGACTGCATCGTATCTTGATGTGAGCGTCTTTGAGTTTATATCATTTGAGATTAGGCTTATCGAATCTATACTTTTATATTTATTGCCAAACTTGAAAAACTTTTACCCATTTTCTTCAAATAATTTTTCTGCTTCTCTACCTTCTTTCTCCTCCTTTTTTGAAATTCCAATAACCAAATGTTAAACCTCTTATTATAGTCTCATAGCTCGCTGAGGCTCTGTTTGTTTGTTGAGGATAAATTTTTCAGAAGTGAGTTCTATTGTCTGTCTTCGAATTTATTAATTCTTAACTCATTCATTATAAAGTTACTCATTGACTTTTCACATAATTCAGGGCTTCTCAAAGAAATTGATGTTTTGGACCAGACAATACTCTGAAGGACTGTCCTGTGTCCTGTAAAAGATGTAGCACTCTCACTACCACTCCCACAGATTGTCTCACTGTAGCAATAAAAATTGTCTCCAAATATAGCCAAATGTCTCCTGGAGAGAAAATGGCCACCAGGTGAGAATCTCTGACTTAACGGCATCAGCAGTCATTGATAACTGTTGCCTATATCCATTATTTCATTAGGATTTACAAATTAGTAATTCTTCTAATCTTGTCATTCCTGCATTTACAACTGTGAATAACTGTTTGATTATTCTATTTATCAATGTTCTAAAAATAATGAGGTGCCTTAACAACCTCCAAAATTGGCCAACTAATTGTGTATAGAATACAATGTGAAACTCTTGAATATTTACGCATTTCATATATTCAATCAATTGAAATTGCATTCAATTTTTCCTTTTGATGTTCCCAGTTTTCCCAGCTTTAGCCAATGAGATCTCTTTTAAGTTAGCTTGGGTTTCCCAATAATCATACAATTTTCTTTCTTTAAGGTCTGCTAAGATATATATTTCAGACTCACCTTATATATTTCCTTCCCTAGAACTGGAATCAGCCACTTACCAAAGGAGCCCTGATTCTTTTACTGAGAAATGATTTTCATAAACCACGATCTGTACATGATGAGTGGTAACTGTTATTGATTTGTCATTACCTTCTAGGTCATTGCAGTGGATCAAACTAGGAGATGTACCTTTTTTAGAAAGATAAAAATTAAGTCCTGATTTCATATTGACATTTTAATTCAGTTGAACATTACAAGGTTTTGGCTTTTTATTTATATTTCTTTCATCTTATGATGAAATCATGATTTCTAATGATACCAATATTGATTCATATTTGCTTTCTCCCTCTCTTCCTATTACCAACAAATTCAATTTCAGATTTCTTCGTGTTTCCTTTTTTCTTAGGTTCTATCACACTAAAGATACATCCTGGAGTCCCAATATTGTGTTTAAACATCATCTTGAGTAATTGTTCTCTCTGTGGTTACACCACAAATAAGACAAACAGATTGATTTATTTAGTTTATTTTTGACTTTTAGCATTTCTCTTAAGTTTAATTTGTTTTTAATTATATAATACTCCAAAGTTAAAACAATGAAACTAAGCATTAATATATTTAGAAAGGTTTAGGTTCCATAATTGTCTCTTCTCCTATATTCTCTCCTTTCTACATACAGGGTGGTCATAAAGTTTGTGTGCAATTGTACACAAACTTTATGGCCACCCTGTATACTCAAAATAGAATTGCTTAATATTTATATTTTTAAAAAAATACGTAACACATACATACCACCCCAAAGTGGCATACAATATAAAATAACCTACATATGGCATTTAAGAAATACCTATATTGTTGGGGTGGGGCTTGTGGCTCAGTGGGTAGGGCATCAGCCCCATATACCGAAGATGGTAGGTTCAAACCTGGCTTCGGTCACACTGCAGCAAAAAATAGCTGTGTGTTGTGGCGGGCACCTATAGTCCGAGCTATTCAGGAGGCTGAGGCAAGAGAATCGCCTAAGCCCAGGAGTTGGAGGTTGCTGTGAGCTGTGTGATGCCATGGCACTCTACTGAGGGTGATAAAGTGAGACTCTGTCTCTACAAAAAAAAAAGAAAAAAGAAAGAAAAAAAGGGAAAAAAAAAAACCTGTATTGTAAAAAAAAAAACCTAACATAAAATTTATCATTTCAACCATTTGAAGTGTGCAATTCAGTAGCATTAAGTACATTCACAATGTTGTGCATCCATTACTATGATTGATTTCCAGAAGTTTTCATCATCCTAAAGAGATTCTCTGTGCCCATTAAACAGTAACTCTCCATTCCTATTTTTCCTGAGCTTCTGATAAACTTTATTCTACTTTCTGTGTCAGTGAACTGCATCTTGCTGTTGCTATTTTTAATTAAACCATATATACTAGAGATAACTCTATGGGAATACAGAGTTCCTCTTCATTCATATTTTATAGCTGTTTAATAAGCCACTGAATGGATGGAATGTTTCTCTTTGTAGCTTTTTGCTATTACAAGCAATGTTTTGGTGAACAATCTAACGCAGCTGGCCTTTCATTTTTTTGCCTATACATCTTTTATATAGATTCCTAGAAGATGGAATTGTTGGGTCAACAATAAAGCCATATGCAATTTTAGAGCAGACAAGAATCAGCCTTCTAGCCATTTAAATATTATATGAAAAAATATATATGATGTTTTAAATGATTTGATTAAAACACTAACTTGGGACATACTTTAGTTAAATACTCTTTCAGTTAAAATGTCATTTGTTTGAACCAAAGTACATGAAAAAACTCTATTACTCTAATTTCTTTGGATTTAACAAATTGGTGTTCCATGTGAAATTATGGAACTTTTCCCCTGGCTTTATGAGAATATTATAAGAAGGGGTACTACCTTAAGACTGTTTGAGGACACTGGGAAAATAAAGAAGAGTGTGATGCCAATTCTTGGCAAATTCTGGCTGACCAACTAACACGTCTGGGCAATTTGGGCCAGGAAAGAAATATATATATGTAATATGCCTTGCTTGTACTGTTTTCCAAACTCTGCTTGGATTGCCATTCCTACTTTTCAGAGCTGTTTGATTAGGTATGATATTTCACTGAATGAGAAATGACCAGGGTTGCACAGAGACCTCATGAAAGCTGGGCCACGAAGGAGACCCCAGATCTGGCGGGAGCAGAGGCAGAGGACACACCAATTGCTAGGGCTTAATCATTAATCAGAAGAAGGTTGAAGCCAGGAACCAAGGTTATTCTCTAAACCCCATTTACCCACCTGGCTTCCAGCCCAACCCCCAAGACACTTCAGGGTCTCTAACCCCTCCTTGGTTGCAAATCCGGGCGAATTCTGCCAAGGGTCACTGCGGGGCACACTCACAGCGCGGACTCCCCAAGATTGCGGCGCCAGCGCATTGCCTACGTCCCCTATGGCTGTGTGAGCTCCCTCTTGGCTACCCAGGGCGCATTTCAAGCTGGAAACGCCCAGCCCCATGGTGGGTCTCTAAGACCGACGCCACTCCCGGAGGGGCTGTGGGGATAGGAGGATAATGAGGCGGTCCCAGCCTCCTTTCCTGGCTTTGAGGCTGCAGTCAACTCCCTCTCACGCCTCTATTCCTACTAGCTCTAAATCCCCCAATCCTGGGTCAGGGTCCAAGTCCCTTCAGAAGGACGACCCTTTCTCATCCTCGGTCCGGCGGGGAAGTGCAGCTGCGGATCCAGCCAAGCCCGGCGCGTTTAGAGACCCTAGTCCCTGGTCCCCGGCTATGCGGAGGCGGAGGGGGAGGGGACGGGGCTACTGCGTCCTCTACCAAATCCGGTCCCTAACCGCCCCCTCCTCCGCCGTCTGCTCGCTTTGTACAGGCAGTCAAAACAGAACTAGCGGCCAATTGAGGGGGACGGGAAGCAAAGCCGCCTAGCGCCTCGCCCCCTCCAGCCGGCCCCCAGCCCCCTCCTCTCAGCGCCCAGCCCTTGGCCCTCCCTCCCCTCTCCTACTTCTCTCCTCGCCCTAACCTCGCCCCCATCCCCCGCTCATTTCCTCTCGCACCCGGGCTCGCCAATCCCTCTTTCCAAGTCCCTTTCCAGCCCGGCCTTCCTCTCCGGCTCTCCCCCCTTCTCCCCAATCTCCGTCTTCTCCCCTCCCTTCGCCCTGCCCCGCTTCCTTCTTTCCTCCCTTCCCCCACCCTTCGGTCCCCTCGTTCCTCCCCACCGGATCGCCCCTTTACTCTGTCCCCGCCCACTCTGCGCCGGCCCCTCGGTCCGGACTGCGCCCCACGTGTGGACGGCTGCGCCCGGGCCCCCTGACAGCCGCCGCCCGCCGGCCCGCCCCGCGCCCCGCCGGGCCTCTAAAACCCCCGCGCCGCGCCCTTCTCCGCAGCATCTTCCCCGGCGTCCAGCCTCCCGCCTTCCCTCTCGCCGGCCGTTCGCCTCGGCCACGCGCACCTCCGCCCGGCTCCGTAGCCGCTCCCCGCGCGTCGCTGTCCCGTGAGACTCCGAACGAGTCCAGAGGAGACCCTCCTCTTTTGGGGGGGCAATTTTTTATTTGCTTGCCTGCTTTCTGGTGACTTTTGCAGCGTTCCAAGATCTGTGCCGCGAGCGCACAGGAATCCACAGAGCCGCTGCGTGCAGGCCCTTTTTCTCTTTTGAGGTGCGCTTTCTTTGTAACTTTACGCCGGGGCTGCTCGGGTTACTTTTGTAATTTCCCGCCCCCGCCCGCTGGCGGTCCTGGAGTCGCTCACGGCCGTCGCCCGGGGGATGCAACGTGGACCGCGCGGGGCTGCCGGCTGTACCGCTGCCGCTCCTGGCCGCCCGCCGCGCTAGAGCCCGCAGCTAGCGTCCCGCGCCACCCGCAGCCAGGGAGCCAGCGCTCCGTCCGGGACTCCCGCTAGAGCAGGGAGCCCGAGCCCAAGGGAGTCCCGGAGCAGACCAAGGGCTTGTTAGACCCTGACTTTTTCCCTGGGCCGCGCAGATTTTGTCTTTGATCACTCCTTCTCCGCAGATCTAGGGCCGCGCGCTCTTGGCGCCGGCGATGGGGAGTCGGCGGCGGCTGTGTCTCCAGCCCTACTTCGTGTGGCTGGGCTGCGTGGCGCTCTGGGCACAGGGCACGGCCGGCCAGCCCCAGCCTCCGCCGCCCAAGCCTCCCCGGCCCCAGCCGCAGGCGCAACAGGTCCGGCCCGCGGTGGCGGGCTCCGAAGGCGGGTTCGTGGCGCCCGAGTACCGGGAGGAGGGTGCCGCGGCGGCGAGCCGAGTTCGCAGGCGAGGACAGCAGGATGTGCTCCGAGGGTAGGTGGGCTAGCGACTCCGCGCCCGGGGCGGCCGGCTTGGGGGCATCCTCGGCTTGGCCGCTTTCCATCCCATGCCCTCCCTGACCCTAGTTCTGGCGGCCAGATCTGTGGCCCCCACAGCCGGGAGACGCGAAGACCCCCAAGAGCGCCTCCCCTTTTCTCCCCCAACCCCGCAGCTCAGCCAGCGGAAAGCCCTCCCTCGGGGGGTTGGGCGGCGGGTGGTCGGGGGGGGGGCGTGTGCGGATCGCAGAGCAGCTGCGGAGCCCGCCGTGCGCGAGCAGGTTCCCAAGGTTGGGCGGAACGCGGGCCTGGGTCCGCCTCGCGCGGGGCTGGTGGAGCCCGACCGCTCCCCGCCGTCGGGGGGCGCCGCTCCTGAGCCTTTTGTTTGAGGACGTGTGCGGGGTTTACGGCTCACTCTCTAATCGTCACCCGGAGCGCTTTACCTTCCCATGCGCCTTACTTGACACGTCGGGGTCCAAGAAACAGTTGATCGGGGAGGAATGGGATGTGGGAAGGAAGGCAAGGATTTTTGAAACGGAATGCTGTCTTTGTTCTCTGCATCTGGAGGCTGGAATAAGCAGCAAATTACTTGTTTCCATGTCTCTTTTCGCCCTTTAAAAAGGCAGGCAAGGGAAGACAGAGGAAGGGGATGAGCAGACGTTTCTGACCCTCCCGCATTCCAGCATCTAGCCCTGTTACTTCCACACCTGCACTCCCACCCAAGCCCCCAAGAAGTGTAGTTTTGGTTTGCTTATTGTCTTGAATTCGACGCGCTCGGGCTTTGCTTGCGAAGACCGCTGTGCGTTACTGCGCCCTCCTGCCTAAGTGTGTGACCTAGCTTGTCCATCGCAGGCCCAACGTGTGCGGCTCCAGATTCCACTCCTACTGCTGCCCGGGATGGAAGACGCTCCCCGGAGGAAACCAGTGCATTGTCCGTGAGTGTCTGGCTGGGATGGCAGCTTGGGGCAGCACGCTGTGCCCTGTTTCACGGCCGACCTCTTGCACTCATCCGTTTGGGCACACAGTCGCATTTAAAATCGAGCGGTCACATTACAGTGATAATCTGGACGCAGCCAGATTTGCATGGTGGGTTGGAAGCAGCCGGCCTGTGTCAGTGTTGACCTCACCTCTGGACTCTGTTGACGGGCAGTAATGATAAAGATTTTGAAGAGACTTGAAGTTTTATCTTTCTGTGTCTATTAATACAAACTGAACCGGGGGTGGGGGTGGGTGGGAAAAGCAATTCCTTAGATAACGCAAGCGGACTTTTTCCTTAAAAAGTCCAGAGAAGACCTCAGTGTTATTATGTAGAGTATTTGGTTTTTGACTCGGCATGAGGTTTGGGCCTTATGACAGTCAAGCTTTCTTAGGCCTTTATACGAAACCATTTTATTATTTCTTTCTGGTTTCATCAAACTAGAGGGAGAATCAAACAGCTACATAGCCTAGTATGAAAGAAGTTCTCTCCTGGATGGATTTTCTTAGAGGTGAACTAAGTTAGAAACATTTTTAAAGGAGAAGACTCTTCCAGGTGGCTTGAACTTTTTTTCTTTTTTGGAGGACATTTAAATTTAGGGTTTTCAGACCCTAAATCTCAATGTATAGTAGCTTTCCGAAGTATAAATCTTAGCACTTGAAAATCTCTACATACCTGACCTTATACGTTTTAATTATTGTATTCAGTTTTCAAAGTGTATCCACAGCTCTGCACGTTCTCATCGGAGAGCTCATTAGTTACCACCTCGCAGTCATAGGGTCTGGGCTGCCTCCTTTCACATACATGTGGCTTTGTGCCTGGAAGTGTGACAGGCCTTCCCCTGGGTGTGTGTACATCGCACAACCACAGTTGTCTTGTTGGGAGGAGAGCCAGGTATGTCAGACAGGACGTTCATTGACAGCCAATCCTGACTTCAGATTGACCTCCTATGTTCTCCAGGGGAAAAAATAATTATGTAACTTGACAGAGGAAAAGGGCAAGCCACCATAGCCAAGGGGTAATAAGGATGTAGTGGCAGCTCCGACTCTATATTTATTGGTTTTGTGGGTTTAAGATCGACCCTTAATGTTATTTCTGGGCAGTTTTTAAAAGGAATGAAATCTCAAGTGTTGGAAAGACTAGTTTCTCCTTCCTGTTTTTTCTACCCTAAAATCCCAGTATCTCCAGTGATAAAGCAAAACTAAGAAACAACTGCATTCTTTAAAGTGATTCACAAGTATTTTAAATACACCCTTGCTCATAAGGCTTTGCTTTTATTTTTTAAAAAAGGCAAAGAGTGTTGCATTCTTTTCTCTCCAACACAGAAGTCATATGTGTCGCCTTCATGGGGGCTGCATTTACTCTTTCAGGCTCATAGGGCATTACCCATTATTGCTGCTGTTTTAAACTTAACATCATTTTCTAGACTCCTGAAACAGCTAACGTCACTCAGCACACACCTGCCATACTAGCTGGGAGTGACTTAGGCGCTGTGGAAAGTCTGACTCACTAAATGTAATGAATGTGACTGCCATTATTGAGTTGGAGAGCAGCCGAGGAGAAGGGATCCGTTTATGGTATGTGTTGAAAATCTGTAAAGTCAGATTTTATTGGATCAGTGTGGAATGGGAATTCCAGAGAGCAGAGCCTTCCAGAATATTTGCAGTAGAAGTGTAGGTATGGCCCACTGAGTGCTCACTTTAGATACTTTTTGTCTTTGAGTAACACGGTGCTCTTTACTTGTTTCAGAAGGTCAGTTTTGCAAATCTCAGGATAACGGTGATTTCTGTAGCTTGCATTTCTGCTACTTGAAATATTTGAAGTACTTATGAGATACATTGGGATTTAGATGTATCAGAAATCTTTAAAAAAAAATCTATAAACTTTGAACTGGCCTTTATATCTCCAAGAAACATTCATAACCCTTGTGTGAAGAGGTGTCTATAAAAATAAGTTACCATTAACGCATTAAAACATTCAAGTGTCTGAGGATATAAAATAGTGTACAAACTAGAGGGAGAATCAAATGCCTTAGTGTTCTAGTCCATGAATCTCACCTAACTTTAACAGACTGTTCAGTTCAATTCAAGTTCAATTACATCTAAATGATCACATACGGGGGTAATAAGCAAACTAAAACCACTATAAACACAAAACGAAGAATTTACTTCCAGGCTTTCCTGAAAATTATTGTATTTCTTGAATTGATCTATAGTTCACCGTTTGTCAAAAAAAAAATCTTTCTCACAGTTTACAAGAAAAGCATAAGCAAAATATAAATAAAAATAGGGCAAATACATTAATATATGGAGGTGAATTTTCTAGTACTCTACCTCAGCGTTCTTTCCGTGTAGGTAGATACAGAAATGATCAACTTTTAAAATTTTAATCTGTTTGGCTTTGACAAGCCTTCATGGTGAGATGATAGTAAAAGGAAATGGTTTTTCTCAAAGTGCTGGAAAACTAATTTTTTTTTTTGCAGTTTTTGGCCGGGTCTGGGTTTGAACCCGCCACCTCTGGTATATGGGGCTGGCGTCCTACTCCTTTGAGCCACAGGCACTGCCCACTTAATGGGTTTTGCTTTGAGTCTGTTGTGTTTTGTTGTTACTGTTCTAAGTGGTAGCTTGAGAAGAACACTGAAGGACTCTGACACTTCTAAAATTTGTTTCCAAAAGGATAGGATTAACCTTCTCCCTGTGCATTTTTAAAAATGTTCTTAGGACGTGAAACAACGAAAAAGTTTGCTTATTTATTTTTTGTGAAATTATGAACAGAATTTTGATGGTGGAGTAACAGTGGGATGGGATGGGCTTGGATCTATAGCGTTTGAGATGTGAAGCATGTGAGCCCATGCCGATATAATAGATATAATATCTTTATGTTATCAGTGAGGAAACCAAGCCCAGGGAAGCTGTGTAGTTTTCCAGAGCAGAGGGCAGATCAGTGGCTGAGTGAGAACAGAACCTCAGGTACTCTTTACCTGGCATCTGACTTCTCCCAGCATCGCTGAAGACCTAGTACTTAGGTCTTCACTCCCTTGCCCCTTGGTATTTATGGGTCTCATGGTTTTGGTTAATGATTGTGGGAAGGACAGCTGTTTAGGTGAATTTTAGTCTGCGGCGGGTGTGAGGTGAAAGGACCTAACCCCTTCTTTCTCTGCTTCAGAGATACAGAGAATATGCCTGTAACCATAACCAGTAGCAGTTTGAGAATGCCCAGTGTCTGGCCCATCAAACCTTCTCTGGATTTAGGATCTGGGTGGAGCCCTTTGGGTCTCACCTAAGCCTAGACTAAGTATCTGATTGCTGGAGGTTAGAGGGCTTTGAAACAAGACAATATAATTTTTTTTTTTGAGACAGAGCCTCAAGTTGTCACCCTGAATAGACTGCTGTGGTATCACAGCTCACAGCAACCATCAATTCCTGGGCTCGAGGGAGTCTCCTGCCTCTGCCTCCCAAGTAGCTGGGACTACAGACGCCCCCCACAACGCCTGGCAATTTTTTTTTTCTTTTTTTGGTTGCAGCCATCATTGTTGTTTGGCAGGCCCCGGTCAGATTCGAACCCACCAGCTCAGGTGTACATGGCTGCCACCTTAGCCCGTTGAGCCACAGGTGCTGAGCCACAAGACAATATTTTAAAGAACATTCGTTTTGGAAAAGTAATTGGTCATCAGAAACTCTCGTACATTTTAAGAAGTAATAGTCTATTCCATGTAGGGAACCATATACTTGTCTAAAACAAGTGATGCTGTGATATCTGTGACACTGTGTTCATTTACAAGAAGTACTAACGGATGTAACGGAGATGCTGGTCATAATATATGGATGTCAAAAGGCAATTAGGAGAAGGAAAACAATTATAGAGTTACTTTGCCTCTGTAGAAAATGCTCTTTAGATTATTAGAAGTCCTGAGTCTTTAAGAATTGTAGGACCCTCCCTAGCAAAAGATACTTATGCACATTGACATAAGTGTTCACTGCTGGCTTCAGGGTATTCCTGGATTCTCTTATTATCTTTACACGTCCAGTCATGGAGTGGTAAAGCCCATGGTCTTTGTGCTCAAAGAGAGAATTCAGTTGTGGGTATAGAGATAAATCTCTCCGCTCCTAAATGAACTGACTGTAAATATGGGAGAGACTTCCCATTTGCAGGCTCTCGGCTACAGATTTGAAGTGTCTGTGGTATGTGCTGTGTCAGTGAGCCAAGCTTTCTTTGCTGTAACGACCCTCATACCTTTGTGTTCTTTGGAGGTCACAGCTGTGGGAGGCTGTGACTCTCCCCCACCCCCCCATCAAAATGTCACAGTAGTTTTTCTGAGCAGCAGGAATAATCTAGGTTGTGGAGAGACTATGGGAGCAGCCGGTCTGGAGGAAGGAGAGAGGGAATTATTGAGGGGAACAAAGATTGATGATGGGGCGGGTCAGAGATCAGCCAGGAGGAATGTGCATGGGACCCCCTGCAGCTTGGCCAAGTCATTAGGGCCTGGGGTCTCTGCCTCAGCCATTTTCACATTCTCTGTCTCCTGGGAGGTCCTTCCCATAGTGGGCTGTGTTTTCTCTGGGTTTCCTCAACCCTCCCAGCTCCCTAGAATCAAGACTTGTCTTCATTCAACCTTGATTGGAAGACACCAGCTGTATTGATGTGACAGTTAAAGAACTAGGATTACGGAATTTGAAATAGGTTTATTTGTTGGCATATTACCATAAGGATACTTTCAAGGCTTATTCTCATGTCTCTAGGTAATCTCATTGTGTATCTGAAGTTAGAGATTCCATTTTTATTCATTTATTTTTCAAGACTTGACTTTTGCTCTGTTGCCTAGGCTGGAGTGCAGTGGCATCATCATAGCTCACTGCAACCCCAGACTTCCAAGCTCAAGTGATCTCCTTGCCTCACGCTCCCACGTACAGGTGCCCACCACCACACTCAGCTAATTTTTCCATTTGGAATAGAGAAGGGTTCTGTGTTGCTCAGGCTGGCCTCCAATTCTTGGCCTCAAGCGATCCTCCTACCTCAGCCTAGGTTCCCAAAGTTGTAGGGTTACCGGCATGAGCTCCTGTGCCTGGCCTGAAGTTAGGCGTTTTTACAACACCTATTTTACATTTGGGTTTTTCAGGCTTGTTTTTAAATCTAGCTTTCTTGTTTTGTAATCTGTGCATTATTGTCTAATTATTCATTTGCTTTCCTGTTGTGCTTTCTACAGCAATTTGTAGAAATAGCTGTGGAGATGGATTTTGTTCCCGTCCTAACATGTGTACTTGTTCCAGCGGGCAAATATCACCAACCTGCGGGTCAAAATCAGGTATGTCCCTTATATGTGGTCTTGTTTATTGATTTTTCCTTAAGGTTTTTAGTAAATGTTAAATGTTCTTTTCAAAGTGGATATGTCTATGATTATTTTCCCTCAAAACTCGGTCTGTTTTAATCTTTGGTATAAAAAAGTTCATTGGCTTAGCCGTTGCTTCATATGGGTCATGATCTTCATGAAAAAAAATGCTTGAATTCGGGTCCAGTAACTCTCTGTCTATGCAGCAGAAGAGCCAGGATTTCGTGGGGAAGTAATTCTTTATGAATAATGGCTACAACATAACTAGGTTTTGGTATGTGCCAAGTGCTAGTTTGGCTATATTACATTAGTTAGTCCTCACATCAACGTCACAATATAATGTTATTACCCTATTTTACATAGGAAGAAAGGGAGGCAGATGTAAGTAGCTTACCCCAGGAAACATAGACTTGAATCCAGGTAGTCCCTTGGGTAGGTGTGGAATCTCAAGAAGTAGGCTATATTTATTTCCTTCCATTAGTCACGAAGACCATATTCTATTTTGTGGGTTGTCTAAGGGGGAAGGAGAAGAGAATTGGGAAGACAACAGGTATTTAGTACTGACCAGGTACTTTACATATACTAGCTTATTTCGCTTTACCTGTATTAACCCCTAATGACTCTGTCAGATAACAATGGACCAAGTTTGTTATTAATGATACCCTTGGAAGCTGTTGGGTTTTGAAGATGCAAAATTAATATTTTAGGCCAGTATTTAAGATAACATTACAGCAAGGCCGAAGCAGATATTGTTTAATTGTTTGATAAGTAAATACATGCTTTAAATAATGCCTCGGACAAGTGTGAAGTTATTATATTTGAAAAATTTCTTTTTCCAAAATTCCCACTAACAAAGGAATAGGAAAGATCTCTGACTCATGAATAAGATTCAAGATTCATACAACAAATGTCATTATCTTCTGACAAAGTTCCCAAGGACAACTCTCTTTTTGCTTTCTTCGTAAGCTTCCTTTTTCCCAGTTTTTAAAACCCATCATTCAAATTCATGGAGACCTTCTTGACCCCCATCAGTTCCCTCCACTGCTTACTGGCCCCCCCTGCCTTGCCTGATCGCCTGCAAAATACCCCTGCCCCTTTTGTTGTCATCCTCTTCTTAGTTTTCTCACATTTGCCTTTGGCAAAGTACTGAATCCTGGAGAAATTTTAAAATTCAACTTCTTAAGGCCCCTAAGACCATTCACGGGCTCACTCACTTTTTGTGAGTACAGTTTCGTAGGGAATCCACGCATTTGTTTGACTTTGGATAGTACTCACTGTCTTTCCACCAGGAGCACGAGTAACCTTTCTGATTTTTATCTTGCTCGTCTTTGTTAATGGTTTTAATGCCCTTGATCTTTTTCAAATTGCTCCTTTTCTTTTTCTTTGAAATGCTCTCAACCTTCTCATGCCACCAGGCCACCGTGGTTCTTTGCTTGATTGTGATTTTTTCGTCTCTTCTCTGTAGCTTCATCAACCATCCACTCAAAGTTTGGTATTGCCAAGCGTTCTGTCTTCCCCAGGGAACTCCCCACATACACATCTTCAACAACCATCCATATGTTGCTCTGCATAATTTTCTTTATGGAGTGTGTCCTTCCACTGAGTTCCACACTCACATGTTCCATTTCTTATAGAACACCTCCTCTTGGATGCACAGTAAGCATCTGAAACTTAGTAACTTGTCCAAAAGGAATCTCTGGATTCATTGGCGACCACAGGCTATTCCCATCATGGCTCCTGCATCTGCAGGTGACACTGCTGTCCAGGCAGTGCATAAGTAGCTGCTGCTTCTCTTCCTGCACGTCGATGCTTTTTACAAGACCTGTCGGGCCCACTGAAAAACATATCTCAAATCCATCAGTTCCTTTTCATCTCCCTGGTACCATGTGGTTCGGGCCAGCCACATTGCTCATGTGTGCCCTCTTGAAATATATTCTCTGCAGAGCAGCGATAGTAGTCTGTTAACAATACAAATCCCATCACTCTCTTGTTTAAATCCTTTCGATGAGTCCCCTTTGCATTTGGGACATGCCCCAAAGCCTTCCGTGGCCAAGGAAGCCCTGCATTGTCTGGCTGGCCTCTGACTGCCTCTTCACATTTCTTCCTCTCCAGCCCTTTTCACCGTGAGCATCTTTCAGAGGAAACCCTTTACTGTCCCGAGGGCTTTTGATTTGCTGGTTTCTTCTCCTTCTGAAGTTCTTCTCCGGCATTTTTCATGCCCTGTTCCTTCTTATCCTTCAAACCTCAGTATAAATGTTGCATGGGGGTGGTCCTGTTTCTCCCGTCTAAGTTCTCCTTGGCTCCTACTCTCCTTCACAGCAGTTTCCTTCAGAGAATTGACCACAATTTATGATTGCTTTGTGGTCCTTGCATACTTGGGTTTTGTCTGTTTCTCTATTGGAATGCAGGCTTCCTGAGGACAGACCCCAAGTCCATCCTGGCAGCCCTGCTCTGAGCTAGAATGGTGGAGGCTCAGCCCTGCTCTCTGAAGGGAGATGGGAATGCCTCCTGCATGCCAGAAACTATACTGCCCGTCACCTTCTATTTCTCTCTTTAATACTGAAAGTGTAGGGTATTGTCAACCCATCCTAATTACAGGTTATAAAAGACATGCCCATGTATGCACCTGCAATGAATAGCAAATGAAGGTGTGCGTGGGTCATAGCATCACTTCTGTAGAATACCTTTGTCACGATTTCATTGATAGTTTTGTGACTGACACGTACTGCAAATTGGGTGACTGATGGTTTTCTGTTTTTTGTTGTTGCTCTTTGCAGTTCAGCAGTGCAGCGTGAGATGCATGAATGGCGGGACCTGTGCTGAGGACCATTGCCAATGCCAGAAGGGATACATTGGAACTTACTGCGGACAACGTAAGGAGCGTTGGAATAGACTTGATTTATTAGAAGTAATTATTTAGCAGGTCTTTCTTAGTAAGTCATAACTTAAGGTCTTGTAAAGCCTTCGAGCCTTTGAAAGTTCTAGTAGCTGAATTTGTAATTTTTAGCCTATAAGGTATTTTTCTAATTCTTTTAGAACTTTTGTGTTGTAGTGTATCCGTGGTGTTGAACACCACTACTGCTTTATTACATTTCACACACAGCACAGGTTTTCTTTTCTTTACTTCCTTTTTTTTTTTTTCTAGCTCTATACAACGCGTTTACTTTCCTGAAAGAATGGTAATGTTTTCTGTGAGCTCTTTCTTTCTCTTCCTCCTCTTCCTGTTCTCCCCACTTCCACCAACAAATAAGATTTTTTAGGATTTCTCAAAATAAACTTCAGGAGAGCCAGTCTCATAAATGTTCCTTTGCTAAAGTACATCAATATCAAAATACAAGGCTGTGAAATTATCAATTTTTTATAAAGCAGATGTCACTGTGAAAAGGGGGTGTGGAATCTAGTAAAGGTCTTTTCTTCACTGGAGAATATTCTGTATGAATCAAGAAATCACCTTTGGGCAAGGATGTTGGGGTTGTAGTTCCTGGATAGAGACATATCGGTGGGGAACACTTTGGGTTAACGTTAACCTGAATTGTGAGACTTGATGGGAATTCATACGCCTTAAAGTTTGGATGAATAGAAGGACATGGCACTAAAGAAAGTTGAATCACAAATAGTAAGAAAGTCCCTTTTCCCTTCGTTCACGAGAAGCAGAGTCAGGTTCCACGCTGATCTTCAGGGCTTCTCTAAGAATTGCTCATCTCCTTTTTTTAACCTAGAAAAACCAACTGTTAAGTATGCAAGAATATCTAGTTTATTTTTAATTAACATTATTCTATTTTTGTTACACTTCTGTTTGAGACAAGGTCTCACTCTGGCATCCCTGAGTAGAGTGCGGTGGTGTCATAGCTCACAGGGACCTCAATCACTTGGGCTCAAGAGACCTTCTTGCCTCAGTCTCCTGCACAGCTGAGACTACAGGGAACCACCACAATGCCCTGGGTACTTTTTTTATTTTTAGTAGAGACAGGGGTCTTGCCCTTGCTCAGGCTGGTCTCAAACTAGTGAGCTCAGACAATCCACCTGCCAGAGTGTTTGCTGCGGTTTAAAAATGTTCATAATTGTGGCAAACTATATACATAATGAAACTTACCATTGTAAGTGTACGATTCAGAGGCATCAAGTACATTCTCACTGTTTTGGAACCATTCCCACCAGCCATCTCCAGACTGTTCTTGATATTACAGAAATGAAACTCTGTACTCCTTAAACAGTAACTGCTCATTTTCTTTTCCTCCCAGCCCCTGCCAAACGCCATTCTACTTTTTGTCTCTGTGAATTTGACTCCTGTGGGGACTTCATGTAAGAACAGTATTTGTTCTTTGTGACTGGCTGATTTTATTTTGTTTAATGTCAAGGTTCATTCATGTGGCATCATGTGTTAGAATTCCCATCATTTTAAATATTTTATTTAGTGTATACAGTGCATTTTGTTTATTTATCTACCAAAGGACATTTGATTTATTTCCATCTTTTGGTTACTGTGAATAATGCTGCTTTGAGCATGATTTACAAATAGATGTCTGGGTCCCTGCTTTTAGATCTTTGTGGCATATACTCAGAAGTGTAATATTGGATCATAGGACAACTTTATTTGTAATTTTTTTAAGGAGCTGCCATACTGTTTTCTATAAAAGCTGTACCATTTTACATTCTTGCTAACAGTGCAGCACTTCTCCACGTTCTTGGAACAGTTGTTATCTTTGTTTGTTTGCTTTTATGACAGTCATCTTAATGGGTATGAAGTTGTATCGCATTGTGTTTGTTGCAGTTATTTTTAAGGTGACCTTCTAATTAAAGTGAGTAGTACTTTCTATCTATACGTTCTATAAAGTTTCCTTCTAAACTATTTTGTATGAAATGAGTGAATCAGTTTAAAGAAAAACATTCTCTTGTGGTCGGGATTACACGCACTTCTTCTGTAAAGCCCAGATAGTGCATGTTTTAAAACTGGCTTTCTCTGTTGCAAATACCCAACTCTGCCATCATTGAGCAAAAGAGACCACCAGAAAGAGTATGTGTATTAAAAAGCTACGGTGTGTAGACACCGTAGACTGCGTGACTAGATGGTGTAGACCGTATAGACACTGAAACTTGAGTTTCATACAATTTTAACTTGTCCCAGAATATTCTTTTGTGTTTTCAACCCCTTACAAAGGTCAAAACTCTCAGCACGTGGGCAATACAGACAGGCAATGGGCCACCTGGTTCTTGGGTCTAACAAGAGCTGTTTAAGGTAATCTGAGATTGAAGTTTGGGAAATGGAACTTTAAGAGAATATAGTACCTGGAGGCCAGCGTTCTAGCAAGAACAGGAAGGGTCAGTGTAAATAAGTTCTCTAGGCTAAGGTTGACCAGAGGGGAGCCAGAAAGAGCTGGACAACAATGCAACAGATAATGGCCACAGAGTTTCTTGATTCATGGATGATTCTTCTTCTAAATTTTCTTTGCACCGTCAGATATTTCCCCAGTTTTACACAATGCTGTCCAGTTTATAACCAGCAAAGATACAGAAGTGTATCGTGAACACAGTCCTTGTAAGAAGGTGGATTTACAGTTTTTTAACTCCTTGTAAAAGTATTAGGAGATCTGATTGTTAACTCTGTTTTAGAGAGGTCAGTAGCCAGGGAAGAGACACAGTTATTACTTTTTTTTTTTGTTTGTTTGCAGGAGGCTGGGTTTGAACCCACCACCTCCAGTATATGGGGCCAGCACCCTACTCCTTTAAGCCATAGGCACCACCACACAGTTATTACCCTTAAAACTCAACCTTTTGTTCTGCAAGGGGAAGAATGATAATTACTTTAGAATCACTGAGAGGATGAGTCTGGGCTCCCCTGATCTTTCAGATATTTTCTTAAATCTGTCCTGAAACTAGCTGGTTTCCACCTGAATTGAGCTGCTCTGCCTGTCTTAGGCATATAGGTGTGTGGGTGTGTTTTCCTGAAGGCTGGTTCACAGCGAGCTCTGCTGACTGTGTCTTTTCCTGCTCTTCACCCAGAATGGGAAAGTAGGAGATGGAAAGCACTTTCCCTTCCAAGGCGAGTGATTTGATGTCCTCCTGCCCCTGGGTCAAATCATAATGAGCCTACCATGCTTAGCAGTCGGGGAAAAGCCAGAGGCATTGGCTCAGGATATACCTGAAAATTTGTTCTCTAGGTGTTTCATGGGATGACATTTTTTATGTCTAATGTTTATCTCTGTCATAATAGAATATATGACACAAGCAAGATTGGCAACTAAAAAATTCGATAGCCAGCAAATCAGCAAGTGAAGGTGTGATAACTAATAGATATCAGAGCGAGAACTAGCTTAAGGAAGATACATTTGAAGTTGTCTGGTATAGAAAGAGTGTTATAGTCCTGACAGTAAGGAAGCAGATGTAACAGTTCTCTACTTGTGAATTCAGAGTAGTCTTAGAAATACGTTGTTTGCTTAAAGGAGGAGTATGAATACATTTAAACTGCTTAGCTTCTCTTCCAGAAATGTAGACAGCGCCCTCTAGAAAGTGTTCTTCCATTTCATTCAGTATAGTTGACAGAGTTACTACGGCATATCCCGTGCCATGCAAGATCCTGGGAGCACATCACTGAATGGGCGAGACACACGATGCCCTGGCCACACCGAGCCCATATTCTGGTTGGAAAGACAGTTGATAAGTAAAAAGGCCAATGTCTAATACAAATTTAGGTAATGAGATGTCTAGGAGGAGAATGAAACAAGGGAAGAGGACTGACTCAGGATTAGTGGTGCTCTGCTGTTTTCCACCAGGCACCTCTGAGCAGCTGACATTTGAACACAGACCTGTCTAGGGGAAAAGTGTTATAGGCAGAGGGAGAAGAAAATGTAAAAGACCTGCAGCGGGAACAAACTTTGTATATTTTGGAAACAATTAGAAAACTCTGAAGTAAAACGGAGAAAAGGGAGAACGGTAGGAGGTGCGTTTGTAGAGTGAGGTGTAGGGCCTTACAGGCCAAGGAACAACATTTGGACCATACCCTTAATATTATGTGAAGTCATTGGAGCTTTTTTTTTTTTTGGAGACAGTCTCACTATGTCACCCTCAGTAGAGTGCTGTGGTGTCACAGCTCACAGCAACCTCAAAACTCTTGGGCTTAAGCAAGTCTCTTGCCTCAGCCTCCCGAGTAGCTGGGACTATGGGCTCCTGCCACAATGCCCGGCTATTTTTTGTTCTTGTTGTTGCAGTTGTTATTGTTGTTTAGCTGGCCCAGTCTGGGCTCAAACCGGCCACCTTTGGTGTATGTGGCTGGCACCCTACTCACTGAGTACGGGCGCCTAACCCATTGGAGCATTTTGAACAGTAGTGTGGTGTGGTATAATTACTATTTTGAAAAAAATCATCTAGCTTCTCGGTTGCCGAGTGGATTGTAGGAAAGAAAGTGGAAGGGCCGGTGAGGGAGGGCTGCCTCAGTGGTGCTGGTGAATGACCTGGCCCTTGCAGTAACTGAGGGTGTGACAAGTGGTTGGTGAAGCTTGGATTTTGGAGAATCGGTGGCAGGCAGCGTGTGCTGCTGGACCAGGTGTGGTGGATGAATATCAGCAACATAGGAAAAGCAACGATCCCAAGACATGAGGAGAGGAGAGAGAATTGGTATAGCTCCTGGCTGAAAGGCAATGTCATTTCCTGGTATGGGAAAGACCAAAAGGGGACTTTGGGCAGAGAGTCCAAAGGACATGAGTTCTGTTCTGGAGTTTCTAGTTCGAGACATCTGGTAGACTTCTGAGTGGAAGGATTTGTGAACTCCAACATTGGGAGAGAGGACAGAGACGAAGGGGTAAGTCTGGTAGCGTTAGATTCAAGTTTAGTACAGACAATATTGATTTCAATTTTGTTATTTCCGATTACTATGAGGGTATAAATGATTAGGTTACAATATTTGCATTTGCCAGATAAAGTCCACGTCATTGTTGAGCCTCCACCCAGGAGGTGTGTCACCTACCCTGACATTGTACCTGCTAAGTGAGAGGACCCCACCCCACCCCCCTTCCATTCTTCCATCTCTCTCCTCCCCCTCCACCCCCTACTGAATTTAATTGGGTTTTCCTCTCCCGTGGGCTATAGATAATATTTAAATCACAATTCTAGGCAATGATCACTAGGAAGTTGTTTTAGATGAAGAAGAGAGAGCTGAAGCCAGAGACCGGATGGAGCCCAACATATTGAGGTGGAGAAGAGGAAGAGAAGTCAGCAAAAAAGATGTGTGCAGTCCTGCGTCACAGCAATGGGCTTTTGATGCTTTGCCCTTTGTAAAATCTTACCTGGGTTTTGGAAGCTATTTTTTATCTAATACCCTTGTGCAGAAGTAACAATCACAATTTTAAATATGACCTATGCCAAATCCGTTGGATAACAGAGTGTTCCTGTCATTTTATCCAGCAAAGAGTAGGTGTTCAGTAAATATCTGCTGAATAAAAATGTTCTTTAAATACCTGAGCCTCTGCAGTAGCCGATCAGTGGTCTGTCTCTCAGGCTGACCGTGCAGAATGAGGCTTCCCCTCTGTCCAGGCTGCGGTGGGCAGCAGAGGAGCCGGCTCGTCCTTCCATCTGTAGTACATCTTTTTCTTCCCTGCTCTTCACTTCACTTCCATACCAGTTGGAAACTTTTTCTTTCCATCCTGGGTAGTTAACATTCCTCTCACAATGGAAATTTAGATATTTTAAAGTTTCTTTGCCACTTCAGTTGACATGTATTTCATTCTGTATTGTTATCAAAAAATACTATTTCATAAAGTATCTTTCATTATAATTCATTTGAAGGAAGGAAATTTACCCTTTTTTTTTTTTTTTTTTTGAGTCAGAGCTGTTACCCTGGGTAGAGTGCCATGGCATCACAGCTCACAGCAACCTCCATTTCCTGGGCTCAAGTGAGTCTCTTGCCTCCGCCTCCCAAGTAGCTGGGATTACAGGCGCCTGCCACAATGCCCGGCCATTTTTTGGTTGCAGCTGTCATTGTTGTTTGGCGGGCCCAGGCTGGATTCGAACCTGCCAGCTCAGGTGTACGTGGCTGGCGCCTTAGCCCTTTGAGCCACAGGCGCCGAGCCCCCTTTTTTTTCTTTTTGCTTCTCCTTTCATCTGTCTTTCCTGCTTCTCTTCTTTTGCTGTTGCTTTTTCGTGTCAACTTTGGGTGTTGCAGAGCAAGTCTTGCTTTTTGTTCAAGAATCTGTTCTGTAGTGAAAAGAGAAAGGGCGGTGGAGAAACTCCCGTGTTCAGCCAGGGTGCTCTTTGTCTTCTGCACCATTTTATTTACTCTTCAGACTTCTGCGGGGTGAGAGCCCTCTCTTACAGGCGGGGAAGCTGAGAATCAGAGCTGAGGTGGTTAGACAGTGCCGGGCATGGCTCCTTATCCATTCACTGTACCATTCTGCCTTGCAAAATAGTGGAAAAAATGCTATGAAATCATGACGTGGTGCAGGATTTTGTTGGGTTCCTGCAGCATATGGAATGCTTTAGTAGGTGGTGAGGATTCAGAGGCACACAAACTCTGCTCCTCGTCCTGGGAGAGCCACTCACACCTGACAGATAGGAATAGAAGCAAGTGACGTGTCAGTGGGTCTCAACCTTTTTGCCCACAGATGAGGGACTCAAAGATCCTTTGTTTGTATGAGTTCTATTGATATTTACAGTATTAGACATCAACACTCAAACATTTTAAAAATATTCATTTATTCATTTTAAAATAGCAATACATACCTGTTACATGTTAACATCAGTATTTTTATGGAAAATAGTATTTCCTAGACCTCTAAAAAATTGAGTGAGTCAAGAATGGAAGAAAAAGTATCCAATGTACTCAGCCCTACTATGAAGCTAATATATAGCTGTCGTATGAAGGGTATAATCCAACTATAACACAAGAATATGGGGAAAGGAGTAAGGGTATGGAGGGGAGTGGGGAGGTTGGGGTAGAAGGAGGGTAATTGGAAAAAAATGTAGAAACAAATACATGTACTCAATGTCAAATTCAAAGTAATTGATAAACACATTAGTGCACATATGGAAGTAAATATCAGTAAAAATCAAGCTGAGGGCAAAGAGGAGAGAATGGATAAATTCACACCTACTGAGTGCAGTTCACACTATCTGGATGAAGGACACACTTATAACTTTGACTCAATCTTTGCAAAAGCAAAGTATATAAATAAAATACCTGAACATTCCAAACTAAAAAAAAATTAAAATAATACCTTTTATTTCAACTTAAATGTATAAAACTTCACCATATAAATGAAATAATTCTTAAGGACTTTTAGATAATTTTGCATCAGTCAGTTTCTGCTAACTTTTGCCACAATAACAAATATAATGTATATAACCTTGATGGTTTGCAACAATGGGCTTTTTTTTCTATTTCATATTTTATGTCAGTTCCAAGTCATTTTCTATGTATCTTTTTCATTCTGAGATCTAAATGAGAAAAGTCAACCCCACCAGTGATATACATTCTGATGGGGAAATTGTTTAGCAGCATTTAAATTATCTGTTTAGATGTTACACACTTATATTTACTCACATTCCATTGGTTGATGGAAGTCACATGCTCAACATCCTTGGGATGAGAAAGCATACTCATACCACATAGAGGCACCTAAAGTAACTGGTAGAGATTATAATCCTGTCACAGAGAGCACAGCTGATAACTTGGGACAAGAACAAATCTAACACAAATATTTCTGAGTAGAAATTATAATAAGCAATTTTATTTTACATTTGTGCAATATCTACTTTTAACTATAAAGAAAATAGGGTTGACCTAGGCATTTATTAGGGTTTAAATTCTTGGTCTAAATATTGTCTTCTTTCTTAATATGACTGGAGGTGGGGGAGTGTGGTGATGAAGGAACAGTGATTTAATAATCCCAAATATAAATGCAAACAACTGTAGGCTGTCATTTCTATGACTGTAAACTTATTTTTTACCTCACAAACTTGCCATCCTCATATGAAACCTGTGCTTACTGATGTTAGAAATTAATTACATTTATTATCTTTGGGGAGTCTAGTTGCAGTTTTGTCAGAGTAAAAGATTACAAAATCTGCTCTTGAGACATGTTTTTACTATTTTGATTAATTCTATGTAGATCCCATAACATTTATTATTTAGCCATAACAATAACAGAAAACAATATAATTGCTTAGGTGCTGGTCATCAATCTTTTATGGGACTTTAAATAGGAAAACATAAAACGGCATAAAATTAAAGTAGTGCTTTACAATTTTTGCTCTCATTACTGCAACCCTTAAAGCTTAGCTGGAATATAGCATAGTGATTAAAAAAATACTAGCTTTCTTTCATACAGTTTGTATTGTAATCACTAATCAGGTGACATTGGGACATCCATTTAACTCTATATACCTCAGTAACATTATGGCCAAAATAATCAGTTTCTATTTCATTTATTTATTGTGAATTAAAATAGCCTATTAAAAAGTAAAATATATGACCTTTCACAGAATAAACATCCAATAATTTTTAGTAATTCTTATATAACAATTATTACTAACAGCATCATAATTTTTGTGAGGATTAAATGTCAGTATGTATGTTTAAATCATTTATAATACTCTATTCTATATAAAATAAATACTATTGAATTAATAGTACTTATGTACTAGTTATAACATATAATTGTGTAGTGTTACCATGAAGATAACTCTTCCATTCTAGAATTTTCTACTTGATGGCTTACTAAGGATAGTTGGAAAAAGAAATTCAAATTTATATTAAGAAACACAATGTTGATATACTTAATGTTTTCTGAAACTTGTCTTATGATTTTCACTTTGTCCTTTTTCAATACTTCTTCATCTGATATTATGGGATTCAGCTTATTTATGTATTTTTTTTCTGGTCAAATCCCAATTCTGCCATTTAATACTTCTAAATGTAAAAAGTTACTTAACATTTTTTAGCTTCAATTTGCTCATATTTAAAATAATTATATCATTTGTTTTACAGCAGTTGTTGCATATTTCTAAGGAAATTATGAACTAAAGGAAATAAAGATGTCTTGTATAATTACTTGAAAAGCAGCATCAATTCATACTTATAAATTTTATTCAATTTAAAAATGAGCTACACAAATTTTCTTATTTGTAAATAAATACTTCCACATACTAAATTTTGACAAACTGGCAGTTTACATATTTGAGGAATTTTTCAGACCTTGCTACTTTTCAGGGTAACCTAGTTGATAAACTTACAGTATTTAAGAATGTATTTCCTAAATCTTTTCCCCCTGTATCCTTAACTTCCATGATACATTATGAAAAGAATCCCCTGGACATGTAACTTTGAGAAACATTGTACAACACGTATACTTTATTGAGATTCAAAATAATATATTAAAATTCTGTGAAATCCTGCCAAAGAAATATGTTACATGTAGGGAAAAATTTATGTAATAAACTTCACTGTGATCCTAAAGACATTTTTCATTTAACTTTCTGGAGCTCTGCAAAACACAATTAGATATATGCCTGCTCTTCTAATTTATTACTTTAAGTCACTGTTATACATTGAGACACGAGACTGGGAAATGTAAAGAGACAGAAAATATCACTCTTTGCCCAAGAGAAATGGCACATGAGAAATTTCTGGTTTAAGATATAAAAAATGTGGAAAATTTATCTAAGAATATGTTAAACAGGCCATGGCATTTTAGTTTGTAATTGAAAGACATAACTTTGGTCAAAATAATTGGACACCTGAGAAATTAGGATTCATTTTTTAACTTCTTTTGAAAATTGCATCTCCCCATTGCATGAAGAGATTTCTCTTCTGATGTTAACGGAAAAGTTTGCAGTAAGCCTATTATCCAATCAAAATCAACCAGAGAAGCCAGATTAAATTTGAAAAGAAACCTGATCAAAGGCTTCAGAGAGTTTCAGAGGCAGCCAGGACTTGAGGGACTACAACCTGGAGAAAGGGAAGTATCATCAAAATAAGCTTAACTTTCTGGGTGGTGGTATTTTCTTTAGAGCTGGTTCTTGGAATGAGGCAAGAGGCTAATGGGAAAAATTACTTCTTGAGATCAAAAGAAGCCATTAGAGTTTTAATAGAATTCACAGAAATGAGGAGTGAACTTTGGAGTTGGGGTTGCCAAGGAGGACAGGTCTAAAGTATGAAGTTCCCAGAAGAAGGAGGGAGTGAGGAAGCCTGCACTGGGCATAGGTTTTTGCCTCAGGCATTTGCTCATAGGGTTGTGCAGAACAAGAGAGGATGAAGCCAACAAGAGAGTGGCTGACTATAAGAGTAGATATTATTATTATTTCTTATCCTAGGCAGATGAAACAAAAATAGAGGTCAGAACTCACAAGAATGGGAAGAACTGAGTTACAAAGCTGGCTATAATTTTATCTCCACAGGATAACCCCTGAGAAATGCTGTTGAATGAGTATTAGAATAAGTCTTATAAATATTTCAAAAGCAGCCTCAAGTCATCTTAGTCCCTACTAGATTGAGGTACTCTTTCTCTCTGTTGCTATTCAGAAGATAGAATGATCTCTGGAGGAAAATCACCAACAATGACAAAACACAAAAGAAAACCCAAATAAACAATCAATATAATTCAGAGGGATTATGATTTTCCTCATACATCATTCAACATATAATTAAGATTTATTAATCGTAATGAATATTAAGACCAGGAAGGGAAAATAACACACAACAAAAATAGAAGCAGAACTATAGATAACCCATATGTTAGTGTTATTAGACATGAACTTTAAATTAACAGTGGTGAGTATATTCAAAGAAGTAGATGATGAAAATACTTTAAGAAATAGAATCTCCCAAAAAATGGAACGAAAATTAATTTTAATTCTAGAACTGTAAACCATGAAGACTAATATGAAAAACTCGAGATATGCTTAATAACAAATTAGACACAACTAAAGAGAAGATCAGTGACCCAGAAGATTAGCTAGTTAAAAATATTCCTCTGAATGATTGAGAACAAAAAGGATAGTATCTCAAATCCCAGGGCCTTCAAAAAACACTGATTTAAAAGATACATTAAGCTAAAAGTTTTTGTTGGCGACCATCAGGCTCTTTAACCTAAAATGGCGCCGGGAGTCCTTCTCCTCCCCGCCGCAGCTTGCGCCAAAAAGCCTGGCCCGTATCGTCATTGGCCCTTCCTAAAAAGGTCACAATAAAGCCTATTGGCCGGTTTGAGCCTGGCCAGCCATGGCCTAAGATAACGTCACCCTCAACCGAACCTCCCCACCTCATGGGTTTCAAAAATTCCCCATAGTC
>CAUYON010026431.1:0-27281 GCA_963573935.1 Arctocebus calabarensis | reverse complement strand
TCCCGAGTAGCTGGGACTACAGGCGCCCGCCACAGCGCCCGGCTATTTTTTTGTTTTGCAGTTCGGCCGAGGCCGGGCTTGAACCCGCCACCTTCGGTATATGGGGCCAGCGCCCTACTCGCTGAGCCACAGGAGCTGCCCTGCTGTTCTTTTTTTGTCCTGATCAGCCAATCGTATACTTTCTAACATATTTTTATTGACATATAATAATTGTGTTTATGGGGGTACTTGTGAAATTTGTTACATGCATAGTGTAGTGTAATGACCAAATCAGGGTAAAATTTACGTTCTCCGTCACCTCAAATATTTAGGATTTCTTTGCAACTCTTCAAGCTATTTTGAAATATACAATATCAACGATATGTTAGTTGCCCACTAACCAACCTCTGTTCACCTTCCTCCGCCCGCCCCCCCAGGCTCTGGTAATCACTTCCTTCCACTCTCTACCCCGCAAGATAAATCAATCCTTTCAGCTCCCACATCTGGGTGACGTGTAAGAAGATCCAGTGTCTTTCTGTGACTGGCTTAGTTCACCTAACATAATCCCCTCCAGTTCCATCTATGTTGCTGCAGAAGATAAGATTTCTTTTTCTTTTTTTGAGACAGAGTCTCATTTTGTCGCCCTCAGTAGATTGCAGTGGCATCACAGTTCACAGCAACCTCAAACTCTTGAGCTCAAGTGATTTTCTTGCCTCAGCCTCCCAAGTAGCTGGAACTATAGGTGCCTGCTACAATACCTGGATAATTTTTCTATTTTAAGGAGTGACAGGTTCTTGCTCTGGCTCAGGCTAGTCTTGAATTCCTGAGCTCAAGCTATCCACTCACCTTGGCCTCCCACAGTGCTAGGATTACAGGTGTGAGCCACTGTGCCCGGCCATGATTTCATTCTTTTTAATGGCTGAAAGGTATTCCATATGTACAGATACCACATTTTCCTTATCCATTTACCCGCTGGTGGACATGTACATTGGCTGTTGTGACTGGAGCTGCAGTAAATGTGGAGGTGCAGGTATCCCTTGATATACTGATTTGCTTTCCTTTGCTGGATCATGTAGTAGGTCTATTTGTAGTTTTCTGAGAAACATCCATACTATTTCCCATAGTGGCCTGAGCTAATGAGTTTGACACCAGCCTGAGCCAGAGCAAGACCTCATCTCTAAATATAGCTGGGTGTTGTAGTGGGCACTTGTAGTCCCAGCCACTTGGGATGCTGAGGCAAGAGAGTCGCTTAAGCCCAAGAGTTTGAGGTTGCTGTGAGCTGTGTGATGCCATGGCACTCCACCCAGGGTGACAAAGTGAGACTGTCTCAAAAAAATAAAGGGCTCGGCACCTGTGGCTCAAGCGGCTAAGGCACTAGCCACGTACACCGAGCTGGTGGGTTCGAATCCAGCCCGGGCCTGCCAAACAACAACGTGGCTGCAACCAAAAAATGGCTGGGCGTTGTGGCGGGTGCCTGTAGTCCCAGCTACTTGGGAGGCAGAGGCAGGAGACTCGCTTGAGCCCAGGAATTGGAGGTTGCTGTGAGCTGTGATGTCACAGCACTCTATCCAGGGTGACAGCTTGAGGCTCTGTCTCTAAATAAATAAATAAGTAAATAAATACTTGAAAAGAAACAGGTGAACTTATATTTGAGAATGTAGGTCACATGTGGCAGCTTACACCTGTAATTCTCAGAATTTGGGGGGGTCAAGGCAGGAGGATCACTTCAGCCCAGGAATTTGAGACCAGCCTGGGGAATGTCGTAAGACCTCTACAAAAAGTAAAAATTCAGGCAGGCATGGTGGTGGCCCCCTGTAGGCCCAGCTACTTGCATAGCTGAGGTGGAAGGATCCCTTGAGCCTAGGAAGTTGCAGTGAGCCATGATCACACCACTGCACTCCAGCCCAGATATGAAAGAGCAAGACCCTGTCCCTCACCACAAAAAAGAATGTTTACCCCAATATATATATTTTCAACATGTAATCAGTATAAAAATTATTAATGAGATATTTTCCATTCTCTTCTACAAGTTTTGAGAAACACAATCCTTGCAGTCTCCTGCAAAGTTGACACGTACAGCACACTTCATTCCACAGGCCTCGTGTGTAGATGCTGATTCTCTGTGTGGTGGTATTTCTTTTTGATGAACATGTAACCTTAGGGTTTCCTATGTGATTGTGAGGTTCTTTTGGGACATAGCTGGGTGTTTCAGGACTTCACAGACTCTGCTTCTTTTTCCTGGTTCTGTCCCTGGTGTTGGGCTCCTCCTGAGCACTGGGGTGGGAGCCACTGGGCAGGCTGGCCACCAGTTGGGCCCACACTCTCCTTCCCTCCGCACCTCCGCGGGCTGCCGGGCTCCCTGCAGAGGTCCCCAGCATGCAGGATGTGACCCCACACAGGAATCCTTGGATGCCTGTGGGCCCTCAGGAGCCCCTTACCTCAGGTGAGAGGCGTGGTGGCAGCCCCTGCCTGGGGTCCTGGTGTCTTGTGTCTGACTGGGTGGTACCTGAAGGGTGAAGGTCAAGGGTGGGCACGACGATGGTTGAGACTGGTCTGGTGGGGTGGGGGGAAGGTGGGTCTAATGTGGGCAGGATGGAGGGTGAGGAGCTGGGTAGATGTGCTGTGTCTTTTTTCTGCTCCTTTCTAGACTCCAGAGGCCAGTGGGGGGCAGCGCAGGAGCACCCCTCAGCCCAGGGTGAACCCAGGGGAGATTGGGGTTCCCCCATGTCAGCCATGGGCCCGGCCTCCACTCTGCATCAGTCCTTGCTCCGGCAACACCCCCAGTCTGGTTTGACGCCCCGTGACTGCAGACGCAGCCCCCACGGATGCTGCCCCGATGGCCACACAGCGTCTCTTGGGCCCCAATGGCAAGGCTGCCCTGGGGCCTCATGTCAGCAGAGCAGGTGGGTGCTGGAGGCAGTTCTTCCTTCTCCCCAGGTCAGAGAGGGAAGGTGAGGGCTGGACGGATGGGCTCGGGAACAGATGCCCAGTGTTTGTCCTGGGCTGCCCTGACTGTGAGCTCTCAGGACTTGGCTCCCTCTCCCTGAGCCTCTCTGCAGAAGTCAGCATGTTGACATGTAGCCTGGGGCTCTGGAAAGGCACTTGGGGGATGTTTCTAGCTCTCTGATCTAAACAGGCTTGGGGATCGAGGGTAAAGGCTGCACAAAGGCTGACCCTAACAATCTTTCTAATAGTCCCAGTGCTCGAGGTACCCCAGCCTCTCCTCCTTCTGGGGGCTTCTCTAGACTACCTCCAGCATGTGTCCTCAGGTACTAGGGCACAGAGAGCCCTGGCCTGTGGCCAGCAGCTTGAGGGTGACTCCCAGCTCAACCCCTTACCTGCTCTGTGCTGGGTGACTTGGGGCAAGTTACTTAACCTCTCTGATTTTCCTCTTCTCAAAATGGGAAATAACGACAACTGCTGGCTGGGTTACTGTGAGGATGAGATAAATCAGAATGCCTGGTGTCCTTTCCCTTGTTCCTAGTACCTCAAGTGGATGTGGAATACATGGCGGGCTCTTTGAACCCCTTTTCTGCCCTCCCACTCATTCCTATTAACAGCTCCCTGGGAAGCTGATATCTAGGCAGGCTCAGATGAGCTTCCGCCTTCTTAGTTTGTGGCAGGTGAGTCAGGATCTGTCAGCCATTGGGGTGTGGCCTCTGCTTACCATGCTGCTGTAAACTGGTTTGCCCTGCCTATAGGAACACGTCCTCTTCCACCTGGGTCTCCCCCTGATTCACCCTCAGTACAACGAGCCCCAGAGCCTGGGTCCTGGGATGATGGAAGCTCCAGCATGAGGGTCCCTGGAGGTGTGGGGGCCAGGGCCGGGTGGTGAGGGGGGCCGTGTGATGTCTGCCTAGGTATGGGTGCTGCCCAGATGGTGTGTCTGTTGCTGAGGGGCCCCTGCACGCTGGCTGCACAAGGTCTCACCGTGGTGACAATGCTGGGAGCAGGCCAGGGTCAAGGGCAGCAGCATCCACAGTGAGTGTCTGGTTCAAGTGAAGGGGACAGGAGTCCCCCCCAACCTGCTCAGTGTCACTCTAACCCAGGATCTCTGCAGCTGTAGCCTTAGAGAAAGCATCTCTGCAAGCCTGCCAGCCGGGTCACCCTCTCAAGGGCTCTGGGCTTCAGAAAGGACCTGGGCTAGAGCTGCAGGTCCATCCAGCATTCTCCTGTCTCTGCTCACCCCAGCCTTGCAGCTCTGTGTCATCCCTCTTCTGCCATCCTTCCCTCGGCAGCTCAAAGTCCCCACCAAGAGCCAGGGCTCTTCCCAGCTCCCCAATCCTGGGATTCTTCCCCAGGTCCCCAACACTCACCGTCCCCAGGCCCAGCAGAACGAGCCCAGTGAGTGCCGGGGCTCCCAGTTTGGCTGTTGCTATGACAACGTGGCCTCTGCAGCTGGCCCTCTTGGGGAAGGCTGTGTGGGCCAGCCCAGCTCTGGTGAGTGCACCCTTCAGGCAGGCCGGAGAGCAGGGCCAGGTTGTTCTTAGTCCGGCAGTTTGCATGTCCGGCCTTCTGACTGCCTTCGGGAACTGGGGGAGGTTGCAGGTAGGAATCCCAAAGAGGAAGGCCTGTGCCAGGCCGTCAGTGCCGGGATGAGCAGAGGCATCCCGACCCTAGGATGTGGGTGGGGCAGTGGCGGTCATCACAGGGACCAGGCTGGGGCTGATGGTCTGGGCTCTGAGGGAGGCTGGGCACCTGGATAGGCAGCTGTGGTTCTGAGTGCCCAGAGATGGAGCCGGTCACGCACCCTGGCAGGAGGACTGGAGGTGACTAAAGAGGCACCTTCACAGGCCCTGAACAGCTCAGAGCTGGGTCCCACACATGCACTCCAGGGGGCCGGCATCAGGGAGTGGCAGGGCCTGAGGCAACTGGCCCTGATCCTTGTTCTAGCCTTTGTCCTCAGCCTAGCTCTTGTCCTTGTCCTGTGGGTGGTGCTGCTATGACCCTAGCCCTAGGCAGCCCTGGGCAGCCCTGGGCAGTGGCCAGACTCTGGCAGAAAGGTCCTGTGCCCCAGGGCCAGGTGAGGGACCCGGGCAAGCAGGTAGATGTGCTTTGTAAACAGGGAAGGTCTTTGTGACAGGCACTTTGTTGACATGTATCTCACCCCTGCCCCCAGCCTACCCTGTGCGGTGCCTGCTACCCAGTGCCCACGGCTCCTGTGCAGACTGGGTCGCCCGCTGGTATTTCATTGCCACTGTGGGCCGGTGTAACCGCTTCTGGTACGGCGGCTGCCACGGCAATGCCAACAACTTTGCCTCGGAGCAGGAGTGCATGAGCAGCTGCCGCACTGGGCCTGGGGCCTCTGGCCAGAGCGCCCACACAGAGGGTGGTGACAGCGGTGCTGGTGGCCAGCAGGAGCTTAGCTGGCACAAGACAGGGGCCACAGTCCAGAGAAGGCCCTTGCTTTCTGGTAGCCCCTGGTGGCGAGAAAAAGAGCCTGGGCCAGGGGCCACCCCTCAACCCCCAACTTTTGGAGAACAGCTGTGGGGACAGGACCGGGATGTTGTGTGGCCAGCACCACCCTCGCACAGCTCTTCCTACAGGTGAGGCCCATGTCCCCATGTAGAGGGGAGAAGGCACCAGGCCAGAAGTAAACTGTTAGAGTCAAAATCCTGGAGTCGTTGGTCCCACTAGCACCCTTTTCTCCTGCTCCCCAGAGAGCCCTGTGGGGCCTGCAGGGCTTCCAGCGTAGGACTTGTCTGATGTCTAATAGACGTCTGCGGGTGGTGGTTCCCAGCTTCTCCATTAGATGTTGGCCTGTACTCCAGGGCCTGGCCAGCCAGAAAAGCTCACCAGCTTCACAACCTTTGGCAGGTCACCCAGCTTCTCGAAGCCTCGGTTTTTTGACCTGTAAATGGTGACATGTGTGTCTCCCAGGTTTGGGGTGGGTCATACTAATGAGGGATTTGGAAAGATTAAAGACAAAAGCTTTACGTTCTCCACGGGTCTGGTTAGTAGTTTAGAACCCATGTCCCCCAACACATTCTCTTGTCCCCTGGCTTCAGGCCCTCCTTGTTGCTGTCACAGAGCAGCTTGAGGTGGCAATGCCTGGAGATGTGGGGAGATTGAGGAGGGCAGATTCTCGAGTCTGAGCCTTCTAGAGCTTGACTTCCCTTACAACTCTCTGGCTCTGAGAGTGCCTGTGACAGGACCAAGGGTGGTCCTGGTCCTGGCACTGGTGCTAGCAGGCAACTCTGTACCTCCCACCTCTCCAGGATTAGTGTGACAAGCTCAGAGTCCTCCCTGATGCAGGCAGCCCTGGGACAGTTAGTGCGGCTCTTCTGTCCAGTGGACACCTCCCCAGAATCTCAGACTGGGTGGCAGAAAGATGGCCAGCCCATCTCTTCCAACAGGTGTGTGGTGACAGCTGTCCCCCATCTGACAGATGTGTGTGTGACAGCCCTCCCCCCCCATCTGACAGGTGTCTGTATGACAGCCCTCCCCCATCTGACAGGTGTGTGTGTGAGACAGCCCTCCCCCATCTGACAGGTGTGTGTGTGTGTGTGTGAGACAGTCCTCCCCCATCTGACAGGTGTCTGTGTGTGTGACAGCTCTCCCCCCATCTGACAGGTGTGTGTGAGACAGCCCTCCCCCCATCTGACAGGTGTGTGAGAGCCCTCCCCCATCTGACAGGTGTGTGACAGCCCTCCCCCCATCTGACAGGTGTGTGTTTGAGGCAGCCCTCCCCCAGCTGGCAGGTGTATGTGAGACAGCCCTCTCCCATCTCACAGGTGTGTGTGTGAGACAGTCCTCCCCCATCTGACAGGTGTGTGTGTGTGTGACAACCCTCCCCCCGTCTGACAGGTGTGTGTGTGTGACAGCCTCTCCTGGGATGGGAGCTGAGTGGGCACAGGAGTGATCTGGTGGTTGCTGTTACCTTCACGAGCCCAGAATCTGTGTATCCCCCACCTTAGGCACAAGCTGCAGTCTGATGGCTCTCTGGTCATCAGCCCCCTGCAGGCAGAGGATGAGGGCACCTACAGTTGTGGCAGCACCAGGCCAGGCTGGGACTCCCAGAAGATCCAGCTTCGTGTCATAGGTCTTTGTCCCCATCCCGTCCCCTGCTGGGTTTTCACAGGCCCCAGAATGGGAGGGATAGGATGGGGCTTGGGCCAGGGCTGCTCCTCACTGGAGGGGTCTGGGTGCTGCTTTGGGTCAACCCCCCTGAAACCAGCGACCGCTCTGTGGCCCTCATTGCTCCATGCTTTCCCCATTGGCCTCACTTCATGGCCCGGCCTTCCCTCTACTCCCTTCTCCCCAGAGCTCACACCTCTCACTTCTGGCCTCATGACAGGGGGTAACATGGCTGTGCTGTCTGAGGCCGAGCTGAGGCACTTCCCTCAGACTGGGGACCCAGCCCAGGGCCACAGTCCTCAGGATTCGGGCCCAGGAGCTATCTCCTCCTCACACCTGCTACCTACAACCAGGTATCAACAGTGCTGTCTTGCTCTCGGCCTCTCCTACCCAAGGGCCAGGGTGGGTGAGGTCAGGGACGTGAGGAAGGAAGGTGTGTGCCTGTTCGGGGCTCTGTGGGGTGAGGACTAGAGAAGCACGGCTCCTGTGCTGGTCTCCAGAGGGGGCTCAGGACTCAGATGGAAGGGAGAGAGAGCAGCAGAGCTGGGGGGGGTGGGGAGGCTCCTTAGAAGAGGGCACAGAGCTGGCCATGAGGAATGGTTCTGTTTACAGAGGGGGTGCCAAGTCAAGGAGCTAGTGGCAAATGTGTGGCTGGGGGAGGTGGCAGATGAAGATGCTGGGTGGCAGATATGTCTGGCGCTGGGTGTCCGGAGTAGCATTAGGTTTTACCCTAGGTAGTCACTGCTGGGATTTTAACCAGAGCAAGGGGCAAATCTGGCTGGAGGGGTAGAAGCACTGTGAGACTGTGCGGGAGAACTTGTGGGCGTGTGAGGCAGTGGCAAGGGCCTTCACGCAGGGGATGCTTGTACTGTAGGCTGCGTTTGGACCGGAACCAGGCCAATGTGGTGGATGCCAGTCCAGGCCAGCGGATCCGGCTGACCTGCCATGCTGAAGGCTTCCCGCCCCCAGTCATTGAGTGGCATAGAGATGGGCAGCCTGTGTCTTCTCCCAGGTTCATTCTGCCCCCTCCCCTGGGGCTGGTAGGCTGTCACCCCTAGGCAGGACTCCAGGGCCCCAGAGAGATGAGGATGCTGGGCATGGTCTCCTTGGGTAGGCCAGTGTTTGGGTCTCAGGCCTTTTCAGAGTGTGGCAAGCGGGCAGGAAGGAGAGGCTGGCTAGGACAGGTGACTGCTGGAGGAGGACCCTGGATTAGGGACACAGGAGGCTGTGAGGTTGCTGATGTTGGCAGAGCGCACTGAGGCTCACTTTCTATCACCTGATCTGCACTAGAGCCCTCCTGAGGCAGACGCTGTTTTTCTCCCATTTGACACGCAGGAGCTTAATACCACACTGGCTCATATGTGGTAAGACCAGGACTTGAGCCTATCAAATGAATGCAGCAAAAACTAGAAACCAGAAAACTAGAAATGATTTTACTTTTAAAAGTCAGACTTTTTCAAGTGATTAAAATGCCAGCAGCTGGACGGCCCCATGGTGGGAGCAGTGCTTTAGGGAAAGAAACCCCCACCTTGGGCTGGAGCCAACTGGCTGTGTTTGGTCCCCAGACACCAGCTGCAGCCTGACGGCTCTCTGGTCATCAGCCGAGTGACTGCAGATGATGGTGGCTTCTATACCTGTGTCGCTTTCAATGGGCAGGACCGAGACCAGCGATGGGTCCAGCTCCGGGTTCTGGGTAGGATGACAGTCCTGAGTGGCCCTTGAGGTCAGGTGGCATGGGTGGGGCAGAATCTGTATGGCAGCTGACAGTGCCTGCTCCTTGTGCCCAGGGGAGCTGCTGATCACAGGGATGCGCCCTACTGTGACGGTACCAGAGGGAGACACCGCCAGGCTGCTGTGTGTGGTGGCAGGAGAAAGTGTGAATATCAGGTGGTCCAGGTAAAGGCTCTGTTCCAGGCAGTGCTGCCCCCAGACCCTCACAATCTCAGGTATGGGTGTTTACCTTTCTGCCAAGGATGTCACTGTCACCACTGTCCTCACTGCCCTTCTTCCACTCCTACCTCCAGGCCTGGTGCTATGGGGAAGCCCTGTGGAGCTACTTGCTTTCCGCTGGTTGGGCTACACCAGGGTTTCCTAACCTCAGCACCACTGCCACTGTGGACCCGATGAACTCTGGTAGGTGGAGGCTGTGCTGGGCACTGTGGGGTGTTTGCAGCACCCAGGGCTTCTACCCACTAGATGCCAGTCATGAGGGTTAAAAATGTCCAATCTTCCCTGGGGTTGAGAACCGCCAGGCTATACTCAGCTTTGGGACCTGCAGTGATCTTTCCCCCCATATCAGTTTTTTTTTTAATTTGGATTTTAATTATGTACATAAATAGCAACATGAGAATGAAGAATTCTAAGGCTTATGCATTATCTCTAGGTGACAGGATTTCATATTAGTTTGCTTATAGGATAATATCACCCAAGATAAAAGAGGCCAAGTAAAGTTTTTCTTGATGAAGAATGCCAGTTTAATACATTCAATACTGACTTCTCTGCCATTTGTTTGTAGAAATAATTGATTTACTGTATGGAATTTCCAATGTTTACCTATATCTGATTCAAATGGGCAGAGCATGGAGTTTTCTACTTATTTCCAGGTGAATTCTTCACATTTCCTGGCTTTTGAAAGTTCCCCTTCCACAAATCTTCTACGACTATGTATCCTCACAAACCCCAGTCATATAATTTCACCCCACTGACCTGGACAAATGCGATGCCTTGTTGTGGATAATAGATAGAGGCAGCTCTTCCCATGAAACCAGGTGGATACACCAGCTTCTTTACTTTTGAACCTCTAGCCAAAAGTAGTCCAACAAGGCCAGCGAAATCAGTAACACCAAGTCTTGGGAAAAACCCAGGAGGGGCATGTTAGCTGTCTAACCCAAATTTAACGAAACTTTGCATCTTGAGCTTAGTTTGGGAGTATGTTTCCTGACACCAACTTGTATATGGCTTGCAGTGATTTTGCAGCTATGAGATGCTTTCTTCAAGTTGGCTCTGTGGCTCCTCCACATATTTGGATTGACCCTCGGGACCTGAGTAGGGTGAAAGCTCATTAATCTTCATTGGATTTGTGAGGGGTCAGTCCTTTTTCAGTGCTGTGTAGACTTTGAAGGTGAGCAGGCTCAGGCTGGCTGGCTCCATGGCCCTCAGAAATATCTTGAACATGTCACTGGCAGCAGTGGCTCCAGCCAGTTGGCCTTTTATTTGTTCATTCATTCAGCATGCATTCATTTTTTGCCCCTTCTCTCCCTAGAATGCATCACACCAGGCTAGGGTAGGTATCCCTGGGTTCTAGGTATCCCAGGGTCTTCTGAGCCCTAGGGCCCTCCTTGTGAGGAGACAGCCTTGTGTTCTAGGAGTCCCAGGTGCTGTCTGTGCCAAGGAGTTGTAAGGCTGCTTCAGGTCTGAGAATCAAAGAAAGATGGTCAAGAAGGTGACTTGAATGGGTTTTTTTTTTTTTTTTTTTTGAGACAAAGTCTCACTATGTCACCCTTGGTAGAGTGTCATGGTGTCATAGCTCACAGCAACATCTAACTCTTGGGCTTAAGTGATTCTCTTGCCTCAGTCCCCAAGTACCTGGGATTACAGGCACCTGCCACAACATCCAGCTATTTTTTTTGTTGCAATTGTCATTGTTGTTTAGCTGGCCCGGGCTGGATTCAAACCCGCAGCGTCGGTGCATGTGGCTGGCGCTGTAACCACTGTGCTGTGGGGGCCGATCCTTGAGACAGAGTCTTAAGCTGTCACCCTATATAGAGTGCTTCGGTGTCATAGCTCACAGCAAACTCAAACTCTTGGGCTCAAGTGATCCTCTTGCCTCAGTTTTCATTTTTAGCAGAGACAGGATCTTGCTCTTGTTCAGGCTGATCCTGAACTCCGGAGCTAAAGAAATCCACCCACCTCAGACCCCCAGAGTGCTAGGATTACAGGTGTGAGCCACCATGCCCATAACTCCTCTTTTATTTTTTATTTTTTTTGAGACAGAGCCTCAAGCCTTTACTTTGGGTAGAGTGCCGTAGCATCACAGCTCACAGCAACCTCCAACTCCTGGGCTTAAGCGATTCTCTTCCCTCAGCCTCCTGAGTAGCTGGGACTACAGGCGCCCACCACAGCACCTATTTTTTGATTGTGGTCGTCATTGTTGTTTACCAGGCCCAGGCTGAACACGAACCTGCCAGCTCTGGTGTATGTGGCTGGCGCCTTAGCTGCTTGAGCTATAGGCGCCGAGCCAACTCCCCTTTTTAAAATGAAATACAAAGTAAAAGATGCCTCCTTCAAGTCTGCATATCCCTGTAGCCCCTGTGCGCTGCCTCCAACTCGTGCACCTCCCTGATCACTTCTTAGCCCTGCAGTGGGACCTCACACCAGCCCCTGCTCTGGCCAAGGCTACCGACTGAACCCCTGTTCCTAACCCCGCTGGACACATCTCGGTTCTTAATGACCTGTAGTGTTCCGCTGACCACTTGCTCCTTCTTGAAATACTCCCTTCGGCCCCAGGAAGCCGTCTGCTAGTGTGCCTCAAAGGCTGTTCTCAGTGCTTGGGTTTGTCTCTGTGATCTCCCTGTTGACAACCTTGCAGACATGCACTTTCCAGGACCATCCGGTGCTGATACACCATTTGGCTATGGACTCTTGTTAAGCGCTACTTCCTGGTATCTCGCACGCACCCCAAATTTGAATTGGTGGAAAATAACCTCTCCACTCTGAGCACTTCCCTGGATCTCCCAGAGTTGGAGGGGTACCACCATCACCCACTGACCCAAGCTTGAAACCTTGGTTGTCCTTGATTTCTTCCTCTCCTCCACCTCCTCAGTCTAACCTTTACCCAATCCTTTTACACATATCTTACTGCCTATATCATTGTCCCTTTGGGTACCATGTGCCTGGTTACTCTGCTTCACAGTCACCTCTCCTACCCAACACTGCAGGCTGCAAGCCTGTCCAAGTGTAAATGTCAGTCCCTGCTAGGCTTAGACCCTTCCATTATCCTCAGAAGTCAAACTCCTGCCCAAAGTTCAAGACCCTGCTGATTGGGTCTCCAGCCTCCATGTGTACTTCTCCTTTCTCTTTGCTCTGGCTATGTCCTTCTCCTTTGGCCAGCTGCTCCTGCCTTCTCCAGCTGGGCCTCAGCCAGCTGTCCTCAGGGAAGGCTCTTGGGAATGCTGCCCCCCTGTGGCGAGGAGTGCTTAGTATTTATGTCTGATTCAGAGCAGGGTCTGTACTGAATAGCTGCTTAAAAGACCTTTGTCATGAAAAGCCAGAGTGGAATTCCTTTGTGGCTAAGAGGTAGATTTACAGTAACTTAGTGTGATCAAACTAAGTTATAGTAACTTAGTTTGTGTGAGTTCACCTCACTTGTATTATTCTGCTTTGATAATGTTTTCCTTCCTATCCTTTTGGTACACTTGTTCCATCTCCTTCTTGAGATGAAGGTCATCTGTTTGCCATCAAGGGGAGTGGTTGCCTCTGGAATGGCCTTTGATTACCTCTTTCCTCTGGCTTCCAGGCCTCCTAGAACCCAAAGACCAGGGTCCTGGAATGGCTCTCCCAGTGTCCTCTCCCCTCCAGGAATGGGCTTCCTGTGCAGCCTGATGGTTACCGTGTCTACAAGTCACCAGATGGCACACTACTGATCCACAACTTGCGGGCTAGGGACGAGGGCTCCTACACATGCAGCGCCTACCGGGGGAGCCAGTCAGTCAGCCGTAGCACCGAGGTGAAGGTCATCCCACCTGGTAAGAAGGGCCTGTCTCCAAGGTGGGAAGGGCACCCCAGGGCACTAGCTTGTTTTCAAGGGCTGGCTTCATGTCCTGGGAGTATAAGCCTGCAGTGCCAGGTACCCTAGTTCAAATCCTGGCTCATCTTGCCAGTTTCTGGTAGTGTGACCCAGGGTAAGGGGCTCAACTTTCCTGAGCATGTCTTTCCCCATCTGTACACTCTACTGTTTGAGAGCTGCAGTGTGGATGAAGGAAATACTGCTGGGCACCAGTAAGAATGGAACAGATGTTAAGTATGGTATTGTCGTTCAGAGTTAACAACTTCAAGAAATATGATTGAGTGGAATTTCATTATAAAACTTATGGCAGGTTACACCTGCCCATTCTTGTCAGAGTAGCAAAAAGTGGTTCTATGACTGAAAAGTGCCTTTATGGCCACTTGACCATATAACCCAGAAAGGAAAGAACACTGGTTTACAAATGAGACAGACATCAGAGAGGTTATTTAAGTGGTGTTTCTACCAGTCACACAGCAAAGTAGTAGCCTTGCTGGGTCTAGAACCCAGGTCTTTTTGAGTCTCCACAGTTTATATATGTTAATTATATATGTATGTGTACATAATTTTTTTGCGGCTACTGTTACACCTGCAAATGAGTGAAATTTTACCTGCTTTATTCAGTAACTTGATAATGTACCCTTATATTCTTCAGTTCCTGCTTTCAGAGTTGTATTTTAATGAATCAAGATGCCATCTTGTCAGAGGCATTATTTTTGTACCACCATGAAGTTGTTGCCAATTAAAATGACACAATGCTAAAAAGACGTTTTGAGAGATGTGAAAATAAGTACATCGCAGAATTGATGAAACAGACACGGTTCCAGGTTCAAATAAGCCAGAGGGAAAGGGGCTGGGGCTTTCTCTTCTATGTGTTCACTGAGGGGCGGAATGCCCTGGGCAGAGCTACCTGTTCTCACAAGCCAGTCTGTCCTCGGGGCTCCAGCCCCACACCAGGAGCAGTTAACACTCCGAGGGCGGGCTGCTGTCTGCCTCTTGTTTGCTAGGCTGAGGGCAGAGACTGGCCAATGCTAGATGCCCAAGGTCTGTGGTTGAAATGTCACTTTGTGAGCAGAACTGATGTTTAGGCCTCCTGTGTGTGAGTTCCTCAGGAGCAAAGGAGACTCGAGTCCCAGGGCCCAGCCCCATGCTGGCATCCTTAGGTGCTTGGATACCTGGTGACTAAGTGCAGTATGTACAAAGGATGGTGCTACCTAGGTCCAGAAAATGACCTCTTTTTTTTGAGACAGAGCCTCAAGCTGTCACCCTGAATAGAGTGCTGTGACATCACAGCTCACAGCAACCTCCAATTCCTGGGCTCAAGCGAGTCTCTTGCCTCTGCCTCCCAAGTAGCTGGGACTACAGGCGCCCGCCACAACGCCCCGCCATTTTTTTGGTTGCAGCCATCATTGTTGTTTGGCGGGCCCGGGCTGGATTCGAACCCGCTAGCTCAGGTGTACGTGGCTGGCGCCTTAGACCGTTGAGCCACAGGCGCTGAGCCGATCTCTTTCCTACACAAAAACTACACAGACTGAGCCAAACCAGAATGCCAATTTACTGCGAGAAAGCAAGCTGTTATGGGGACCTGGATGTTCATGTTTGTGATCAGCTATAGAAATTCTGTAGGTGAAACCAAATTGTAATCAGAAGTGTGCTTGATGCCAAAGGCTGGTGGAAGTCCTGCTGATGCCTAGTCCAGAAGCTGAAATGGTCTCATGAGACCTGTGTCCCAAATAGGATATTCCTTAGGCCACTGTCTCTTGCCCTCTGCTAGATGAGTGTTGCCAATTTTAGATAGTTTGGAGGCACCTGTCCTGGCTGAAAGCTGTTCCCCTCTTCTATATGTATTCATCCCATTGATTAGGCTGAAGATATCTGCTCCCACCTAGTTTTCACCGGTCACACAACATGAGGTTGCCTCCACTTTGCCCCATCTGTGACGTGGTGGCATAGTAAAGTGTTAGCATTAGAGTGCGGGGGGCTGTGGGTTAGTTTGGTACGGGAGACATAGTTCTCCTGTGAGGACTTCTCAATCATTTTGTCTAAAGGACTTGAGTGAGAAAAGAAAATACTGTAAGGATAAAACACAGGCTGTCTAGCCTAATTTTTCAAATAAGAGGCAACTGTGTATGAGGGTAAAACAGCAGTTAAGCACTCAGATTTTGGCTATGGTTACTATGTGCCTGGGTGCTGTTTTAAGTGCCTGATGTAACTCACTGAGCACTTAAGTTGCCCGGTGCATGACCCCTATGCTGACGCCTGCTATGATCACTCCCGGGGCTGCACTAGCTCAGATAAAGTTGATCCCTAAGTCACAGATTTTTAAAAACATGCATAAATGGCTTTTATCTATGTAAAATGTATAAGTAGTAAGAACTCCGGTTATAGTGGTATACCAAACCATTATAAGGTTATTCACTGACTAGGGTACTATCGCTTGGCAGTTTTGAGGGAACAAGGGGAGAGATGAGAAAGAAAAACTCCCCTTGGCTACTCCTAAAGGGTCTGACTTTGGGAAAGGTGCTGCTCAGGCCTAAGCCAAGGCTCTCTTTCGTAAGAGACTCTTTCAGAAGGAAAGGTGGCCTTATCTAGTTAACATCTCTTCAGTTCCGAGATGAAAGCAATAGAAGGAAACTTAAACAGGAGCTGTGCTCCGATTCAGAAAGGCAACAAGGGCTTTGCTCTCCTATAGTGTTGGGGTCACTGTTAACAAGACTGTTTTCCTATGACCCTGTCTAATATGCATTGCTTTCTCTTGTGAGTTGGCAAAAATTGAAAAGATGAGGAGCTAGGCAACTATGATAAGCTAGGGATATTGAAGGCACAAAATTTTCGGGGTTGGACGATCCAGCAGTAGAAAGGAAAAGATAAACTTTTACTATCTTATAATTTTACTTGTGGCTGATCCTGCTTTTCCTTTCAATTCAGAGGCCAAGTTAGTTGTTACTGAGCAATTCAGGACTCAATAGTAAGGGCAGGGAGTTAACTTCCGTAGACATTTAATTGTCCAATCAATATTTGGGAGTCTGGGAAGAGCTATGCAGTGGCTGAGGCCACAAATTATAAGGGGAAGATAACTACATGCTGAAGTGAGGCCAAAACATGGGGCAACCACACAGCTTGTACCTGTAGGTGTTATAGGGCTATAGGGTAACTGCACTTTATTTTGAATCTGGCAGTTACGACACTGCCTTTCTTTGAAGGAAAGGAAATGACGGGTGAGAATCTTTGGTATACACAGAGCTCTCTCACCACTCTCCTCTCTGCTCCACAGCACCTGTCATCCAGCCCAGGGACCCCGGCAGGGAGTGCATCGATCAGCCAGAGCTGGCCAACTGTGGTTTGATTCTGCAGGCCCAGCTCTGTGGCAATGAGTATTACTCCAGTTTCTGCTGTGCCAGCTGTTCCCGATTCCAACCTCATGATCAGCCCATCTGGCAGCAAGGATGAAAGCTCACTCCAACTCCAGTTCTAAGACCATTCTTAGGGCTCACGGGAAGGGAAGATGGACTTGCAGCCTCCTCTCTCTGGCTGGCAGTTATCTTCTGGAGACACCAGCCTCTGTAGTCCTCTACAATGTCTGCAACTCTGACATACATAGGCTGCTGCTGAGTTGCCAAGAGAAATCTATTTGGGTTAGAACCACCCTTCCTTTACAGCTTCCCTTTATAATCTGTTGCACAGGATCAGTCTACTATATTTTATATTTAAATTGTTCTTTGGAGACAAGATCTTGTTCTGTCACCTAGGCTGGTGTGCAATGACACAATCATAGTTCACTGCAGCCGCAAACTCCTGGGTTCAGGCTATCCTCCTGCCTCAGCCTCCTGAGTAGCTGAGTCTAATATGTTGCCCAGGCTGGGCTTGAATTCTTGGCCTCAAGCAATCCTCCAACCTCGGCCTCTCAAAGCACCAAGATTACAGGCATGAGGCACCATATCCAGCCAATTTACTGCATTTTAAAACAAGGTGTCAGGGCTCTCACTTGATTTAAAACTGGGCAGGGAGAAGTGTAATGATGTTAAAGTTAATATCTGTCTTATAAAGGGAATGCCAACTCCTGTTGTGTCAGAACTATTCTTTGCTAGAATTAAGTCTCATCTGGGTCAGACAGATCCTTGCTCTAGTTCCCTTACCTTTTAGGTAGTGCAGCAGTCAGCTTTAAATCCTGTTTATACATAAGGTTAACAGCATAACCCCCACTGGCAAAGAGGGATATAACCTAAGGCCTCAAGCAGGGACTTGGGATGAAAGCTGTAGTTAGCACTGTTGAAGTATAAAAGAAAGAGCTGGAAAAGCTCATAAGGAAGTTGAATTCTAAAGCCCTCCTGACGCCAACTTGCAAAGCTGGCTTCGAAGGTGTTCACCTGATACTTGTATAAAACTAACCTGGTCTATACAGTGATACTGAGGTGCCCCACTCTTTAAGTTTAACTGTGAAGTAAATTGTTTGCCACCAGAGAGAAACCAGACTATGAATAACCCTTACCAGGATGGGGATGCCAATGGGAAGGGGGGGTGGGGTGAAGGCACTGTACTAACAGGGAAGAGGCTTCAGAATGGTCTGAGTTAGGGAAAGTCACTTCCATCTCTCAGTGCTTCCCCTGCTTCCATGCTAAAACGAGAGGCCTAAATTCAGTGTGCTTCCAAGTCCCTTTCCACGAGTCCTCCAGAGGACTGCTCATATCAAAGGTTATTCTTGGACACAGGAAAGACAGGTATTATAGGGACAAAGCGCTGAAAGGTGACTGACTTACTACTCAAATCCTGGCTGGAAAGGAGACAAGGTGCATCATGCAGCTCAGTCTACCTCGTATTCAGAAGAACATGGGCGGGACACAGGTCTTTTTTGTCTTTCCATTTAAAATATGGAGGAGTGTCCCCTTTCACTTATGTCTAGTTTTGCTATAGAAATTGGTACAGAAGGGCTACTTTTTTAGATCTCTACAGTTTAATTAAACTAGAATTTGGCCTACTGGCAACACACTTCAGAAAGCAAGTCTGACATTAGCTTGCCTTTTGCCACCTGGTTTTAATATTGAGAATAAAATCACTCTAGACCAGTGGTTCTTAACCCTCTTCCACATTTGGGTACTTAAAAACCTGAACCTGGGGTTCAGAAGGGTTCCCTACTTCTAAAATGTTATTTTAACTGGCCTGAAGTATAGGCCAAGCCTTAGGATTTTAAACGTGCCCCAGGTAATTCTGTGTAGGTGGGCCTGAGAAGTGCTGCTCCAGCTCTGGTATGGGGCTGAGAGCCTGCATTTCCAACCTACTTCTAGGTGAAGTCCATGCTGTGTTTCAGACCACACCTTGAGCTGCAAGAATCTGATTTTAGAGATGGACTCAGGATTAAGCAAAGCTTAAATATGAGTGAAAATAAGAATTTTAAGGCTATTCCAGACCCAGTAAACAATTTTCTGGCCACTAAATGAGGCATCTGCAGCAGTAGAATGAAGAGAGAAGTCCATAAAACACTCAAATTCATTTGCTTTAAAAAAAGGAAAGAACAGCCCTTCATGGGCAAAAGCGTCTACCACGAACATTTATTTTTGTTAAAGCAGATTATAAATTTTCATCAGTACAAATATATATAACTTACATTTGATTGTAAGGCCAATATTCAAAAGTAAAAATAAGATGGGATCTCATGTCATCACCCAAGGTCAAGGGGCTACAATGGGCAATGTGATGTTCTGGCTCACCAAAAAGAGGTGGGGTGGGGTGCAACATACACACAAAGCTAATAAAACACAAATACCCAAACCCACAAAACTTGTGGGAACAAAATTTAAAGGCCAAAACAAAACCCACCAAGATCCACATTATAAACCAACACAGTAACCTGCATTCCCTTCTGTGGTATGATGTCATTGTTACCTTAGTGTTAAAGGATTAACATAAGGAAAATGCAGCAATATATAATATAAAAGATAATACATATTCTCTATAGAGCATATTTAGATGAAGTCCATTAAAATGACATTAGAATTTCACTGTAGGTTTAAAACCAGGACAATACTGCTCTTCAGTATTTAAAACTACAACCTAGTGACTGTATTGGTCATAAACGTGATTGCTGTTGCAATGTGCTACTTACAATGAATGACAGTAAACAAGTAGGGATCCAATCTGCCATCTTCCACCCTTTCTCTTTATTTCAATAGGCATCAATGATAAATCAATCTTATGTACAATTTCTTACAACTAACCCTTTTACCTTTGGCAAGATTACTTACAACTCATACAACTTTCTTATATTGAGAACTATTTAAAATATTCTAAATGCATAAAAATAAAGATTTTGGCTTTTTTGATATATATTTATAATATTTAGTTTGTTGCTTAAAATGGAAGCTCAACCTCACCCTCAAACACAGCTCACTGGGTAGTTGCTGGTATACCCTCCCGGGAATCCTGGCAGCACAGCCGCCCCCTCTCTCCCCTTGCCATCTGTTCTTGATCTCTAAGGCCAGTACTGAGAGGAGGCAGGTGAATGGCCTGAAAGACAAAGGGAGATTGTTTTGCTTTCCATTGTGTTTTATATTCCAGTAAATGTGCTTTGAATACAAATTCCTGTTTAGATATTTCTGCCTCTCTGTTACCAGAGATTTGTAAGGGTGTGAGGGAAAAGGGGGTATAAGGGCAACATTTCCTTTACTACTTTAGTCTAACTGCAAGGCAGATTTTCTCTATGAATGGCTTTCCCCATATCTTTCAAAATCACCCCTTACTGAACTTTGTGCCTGGACTTGTTCTTTGGGACCTTTGGGATTAGTGAAAAGAGTACTTTATCAGGAAGACAAAGTCCTTTTTGCTCCTTTGACCTCTGCCCCCAAGTATGGACAACATACATAAACCATAGGGGTTGCCTAAAGTTCAATTTCAAATGTTTTCTGTAAGTCACTGGAGAAAGGATTGGTAGGGGAGGGATTAGTGCGCTGCTTGGACTTGTTTTCTAATGCTGCCCACTGAGCTTCAAAAGGATCCACGGAGCAGGTACCTGCAGGGACGTCTGTGTGCTTGTCTCCTGAGGCCAACCTGCCATCATCTACACCGTTGAAAGCTGCAGAACCATTGAGGTGCTGAGCAGAAGGCTTAAAGAAGGGACTGGTGGCAGCACTGCTTGTCTCATACTGAGGGAATGTCTGTTGCTTGACTAGGCTGGGTGACTGATGGGGGTGGGCAACCTGAGGATGGCCTGCAGTGCCAAATACATTGGCTACCATCTGAGAGGGAGTGATGCCCACCACAGGCACATTAGAGGCTGGATAGGGCATCCCATTGGCCACAGGATAGGACTGGGTAGGGACAAAGGCTGGCTGCAGGGGTGGGACCACACCCACAGGCACAGGCTGAGAGGTGAGGAATGCATTCCCTTGGAAAGATGGTGCTGGCTGAGAGATGGCAGTGGATGGAGGCGGTTGGAGAATGGGCTGCAAAGGAGCTGCTGAGGCCTGAGGCTGCTGCGCCCGGATGCTCTTAGACACCTCTTCTAACCATCGGTCGGCTTCTGAGGGTGTACGCCTGTGACCTGCTTGGAGGAGACCTGCAGAGGCAGCACCAGAAGACTGACTCCACTCAGTCCCTGGAAACAAGATAAAGACAGACAAAAGAATCAGTTAAGGGGCTTCTTTCCTCACCTTTTGACCTTGGTTATTTGAATGATCCTAATATGTGGAACAAATCCCCTTACTGGGACATTTTGTGGTTTTGGGAGGGAAGTCTCTATTAGCAACTGAGAAGATTTTATGGTAGAATGAAGAGAACTTATCATACATCAGAGGCAACGGCCACATTGAGGCACTTTCTAGATATGGCTCTAGTGCACTGAGAACCAAAACAGCTGGCTGGTGTCAGATACCCTTCCCTATTGCAGCAGCTCATCCACGATACAGCAGTCAGCTTGCACATGCTCTAAAGGGCCCAAGGTGATTCATCTTCTGCTCCATTAGGGCTAAAAGAAAATAACCAGTGACCTGGCCATACTTTACTGGCAGCCCCTGTCTGGCTTCTAGATACATGCTATCTTTCTGGTGAACCTCCTTTAAAAACTTTTTAAACCATTTAAAAATTTTTTTGTTTATAATCAACAGAGCTCATCACAGAAAAACTAATACTGAAAGCAAGAATAAAGTGCTTTTTGTAGCATTTTTTTTGTAGTCCTGCTATTGCAAGACTGTCATCTTTTCCTATAGGCATGTCCACACATCATCAAATCCAGTGATGCATTCTGTGAGATGGGGCCCAGGAATGTGTATTTTATAAAAGCTCTTTTTATAAAGGACTATAAACCTAATCTCTCTTGTTCTTCTCTTTCACCATTATTTCTTAATAGCAGTTTATTTCCAGAAGAGAATATTCTTGCCCTAAAAGGATTCCTCCCTAGTTCCCATTCAGGTAATTGGCTGATTTTAGAACCATGGTCACTTATCTGATCCCAGAATCCTCACCAGCTGTGGCCACCTTACCCGAACATGTGGCTGCAATTTCCTTGTTACCAGCATCAGGGGCATGGGCCCAGGGGTTGGTCTCACGCACAGGCATTGCTACGGGTGTTAGAGCAGTATGGGCTGGCTTAGCAGTAAGCACATGGAAGGCTGAGTCAGTGCCATTAGCTACAATGGGAGCAGACAACATCAATGGAGTTAATTCATGCAGGGTGTACAAATGATTCCTTGGAGCTGGGTCAGTCAGACCAAGATATCATACTGATGGAACAGATAAGACAGAGGAGTTGATGTTAGGGTAACCATGCTGTCTTGCAATGGATACATATACCTTTAGGCCAGTGGTTCTCAACATTCCTAATGTCGCAGCCCTTTAATACAGTTCCTGTGAGTTGAGAACTGCTGCTTTAGGCAAAGAGGGAATTAGAGGTTATAATTAAAATGACTGTACTTGGAAAATGTGTGCATGGGGAGAAGGGAAATGAAGCCCCAAACAATTTCAAGTTAAGTTGAACAGAGCTGCACTTAGCCTTTGGCATAATGAAGTAGATAAACCATTTCCCTCTTCTATAGTTTTCCAAAAGGCCAAATTATGCCAGTAGTAATGGGTTAAATATAATGATTACTTCTTGTTTCCCTTTCAAAGCTTAAAATATATATACACACACATACCTTCACATATAAAATGATTCCTTATTTATTATGTGTCAGACACTATGCCAATGGCACTTTATATGTATCATCTCATTTAGTTCTCTCAAAATCTCTATAAGGCTGGTATTATCCCTATGTTACAGATCAGAAATCAAACTTGATATATGTTTTCATTTGCTTAATAAATTTGTAATTTGCTACAGAATTTCATCATTTTGTTGAAGATTTTTTTTTTCATCTCCGCGCCTGTTCGAATCCAGCCTGGGCCCACCAAACAACAATGACGGCTGCAACCAAAAAATGGCCGGGCATTGTGGTGGGCGCTGTAGTCCCAGCTACTTGGGAGGCGGAGACAGGAGACTCACTTGAGCCCAGAAGTTGGAGGTTGCTGTGAGCTGTGATGCCACAGCACTCTATCCAAGGTGACAGCTTGAGGCTCTGTCTCTAAAAAAAAAAAAAAAAAAATTTTTTTCCCTCTAAGTAACGTTCATAATATCTCAAAATGGCTGGGTGCAGTGGTTCACACCTGTAATCCTAGCACTCTAGGAGGCCAAGGTGGAAGGATCCCTTGAGCTTATGCGTTAGAGACCAGCCCGAGCAAGACAGTGACCCTATCTCTCTTTAAAAGAGAAAAAATTTGCTGGGCATGGTGGTTCATGCCTGTAGTCCCAGCAACTCAGGAGCCAGAGGCAGGAGGATTGCTTGAGTCCAGGTGTTTGAGGTTACTGTAAACTAGTTTGAGGCTATGGCACTCTAGTCAGGATGACAAAATGAGAGACTGTCTCAAAAACAAACAAACAAACAAACAAACAAAAACCCCCCAAAACCTCCAAACTCCAAGTACCTACTATTCCTTTCTCATCTCCCTTTGTTAAAATTTCTTAACCCTGGGCAGCACCTGTGACTCAAGGAGTAGGGTGCTGGCCCCATATACCAGGGGTGGCGGGTTCGAGCCTGGTCCTAGCCAAAACTGCAGGAAAAAAAAAATCCCTTAACCCTTGTTCTTACTCTAGATTTCTATGTATCTATATCAGTTTCTACTCTTCAGCTCAGTTCTCTATAATATTTAGTATGGAGCAGACAAGCACCTTCCCCTGCCCTAAAACTATTCCCTCTTAAGGACTGGCAACTATGCCTGTGGGGTTGGTACTGTTTATATGGGGCTTATCTAAGAAACTGTCTCACCTAAAGGCTAGGGTCCCTTCAAAGGCAGGGAAAGGAAATTGCAATGTTCAGTTCAATTCTGTACACTGAGTACCTTGTGAACAGAGTCAGTAGAATGCAATGGGTACTATATAGAGTTTAAATCCTGGCTGTACAATTTTGACAATTTACTTAACCTCCTTTAAGCCTCATTTTTTCATCTATAACCCCTACCTCATGGAGTAGTTGTGGGGATTACATGAAATAATGCACAAGTACTTGCCATACTATGATAGGTACTGTGCTAAGTGCGTAATAAGACATGCCTATTATTATTATTGGTTTTACAAATGTTTGTTAGATGGCATGAAAGCCATTTTGGTGCAGATGACTATAAAGATTCACTTAACAAAATGAGAGAGTGAGAAAAAGATCCCTGGAGGAAAAGCATGTAGCTTCCTCCAAAAGGAGCAAGGCACTGTCTCCAGAACAAAACTTTCTCTGAGCTCTCTCTCAAAAGGAGAAAGAATAATTAGAAGGGCTGAAATCTAAAAGTTTGTTACTTAAGTTACATAAATTTTTTGTTGACTCTTGAGTCAATATCCATTGTTAAAGCTGTATCTCTGAAAACAACCTGTAAGTCTTCAATGCCACAAAGGTAAATTTGAGCAAACAAACTAAACAGAGCCAAAAGAAGTGCCTCATGATTCTTGAGCCTCCTGCTACAGGATAGAGACTAGGCGAGGCCAGAGCTTCTCACCCATGACACTACTGACATTTTAGGCAGGGTAATTCTTTGTTGTGGGTGCTTATCTTGTGCATTGAAGGATGTTTAGTGCATTTTCAGCCTCTAACCAGATGCTATGAACAACTCCCCTCTCCTCTACTTGTGAAGCCCCAAAATGTCTTCATACAACGAATAACAAATTTTGTCCCCAGTTGAGAATCACTATGCTAAAGAGAGAAGAAAGTTTGAACCAATTCTGATGACCATTGCTTTTGGAAAACTGGCTGGAAACTCTGGCCCTTAAATGGCAAATAAAGCAGTAGGTTGGGACTATAGACACTTCTAATGGAACAGGATGAAAGATGGGAACATACATGCAAAATGACAAAAGCAAATATCTTAGGGAAACAAAGCACAAAGATATTGTTGAATAAGGAAATCAACAATTTAAGACATTACCAACAGAGGATTAAAGTCTCTGACCATCTCTTGGGGAGCTCAGGATGCCAACTTACAGTTAGTGAGCCACATACTAAATGTATTAGTTTTAAAAAGAAGAGCTTAGCAAGTCAGAGGGCACCAACCTTGGAAGGCAGGAGATTGTGGTGCCACCGCTATTAGTGGTTTGGTCATCGGGGCAGATGAGAAGGGGTCCTCAGAAGGTGTGCTGAAGGCATTGGTGATCTGTGAGCACAGGGAGCTGATACTCTCTGCTTCCCCTTCTACCTCTGGCACTGCAAGGCAAACAGAAAATGGCTCCAGACAGAAAAATGGAATAATCCTGGAATACAACAGATGATACAAGCTGCCATTTAACAGTGTGTGAAAGAAAACAGCTCAATTAACTGATTGCTAGAACTACAAAAGCAGCTTCAAAAAATCTGCTGACCATTTCATTGGATGTTCAGATGAGAAAGTATAAAATGTAAACAATTCATGCAAGCTCCAACTCCTGGCCTTAGGCGATTCTCTTACCTCAGCTTCCCGAGTAGCTGGGACTACAGGCACCCACCACAACGCCCAGCTTATTTTTTGATGCAGTTTGGCCAGGGCTGGGTTTGAACCTGCCATCCTAGGTATATGGGGCCGGCGCCCTACTTGCTGAGTCACAGGCGCTGCCCATCCCCACATTTTAAAATTTCCTTTTCTTTTAATAGTGTTGGGAATTTGGCACTATTTGTGCCAAGATGTTCAGTTAATTTTGGAACTTTGTAGAGGACATATATAACCTGTATGCCTTCCAACCTATTCCCATTGTATCAAACTGACAATGTCATCACTCTCATTTTTCTCCCAAGTCTCCAGTACCAAGTATATGAACTGTGATAACATGAAAAAGTAAACAGAGGTAGAGGACTCTTAGAGACTTTTTTTTTTTTTTTGCAGTTTTTTGCCAGGGCTGGGCTTGAACCCACCACCTCCAGTATATGGGGCTGGCGTCCTACTCCTTGAGCCACAGGCACCACCCGAGACTTTGTTTTTAATACTGATTATTACCAACCAAGGCCTTACCAACAGAGGATTAAAGTCTCTGACCAGGAGACTTTAATCAGGATCTTACAGGATATTTCTGTATAACTGAGGAAGCTAATTGTATGTGCCAAACCTTTGTTTGGTCTTCTATAATAGTTTTGTGCTCTATCTACCCCAGAGGGAGACTGAAACGAGGTACTTGAAACATCTGGAGTTTCAGTTTATACAAGAGTTGAGAGCTAAAAAGACCCTTAGTAATCATCTTTTATTCTTTAGGCCTAGTTCCATCCATCAAAAGAACTTAACTCTTACTTTTACATCATCAGTGGGAATACTCTATTGAGAAGAACTTCCTCATATCATGATATAGCAATTGCTTGACGTGTCTTGAAGGGAAGTAAAATAGGGCCTAATAAATTGACCAGATTTAACATTTTATTTATTTTATTTTTATTTATTTATTTATGAGACAGAGCCTCAAGCTGTCACCCTGGATAGAGTGCTGTGACATCACAGCTCACAGCAACCTCCAATTCCTCAATTCCTTGGGCTCAAGCGAGTCTCCTGCCTCTGCCCCCAAGTAGCTGGGACTACAGGTACCCGCCACAACGCCCAGCCATTCTTTTTGGTTGCAGCCGCCATTGTTGTTTGGCGGGCCCGTGCTAGATTTGAACTTGTGAGCTCAGGTGTACGTGGCTAGCACCTTAGCCCGTTGAGCCACAGGCGCCAAGCCCAGATTTAACATTTTAGCTTCAAATTTTATGATGTATAGAGTATAGAGCTACAGGGCCTAGCTCAGATGTATGGAGGCATACAAAGGCTTGTGTGGCAGTTCTAGAAAATGAAGAACGTTTGTGAGCAAAACCACTGTCTATGATGAACAATAGATCCTAGATTTATACAAGAGACCTATTTAGAGGTTCATCCTATGAAGCCAACCAGCAAGAAGGACAGTGAGCACTAATCCATTTCTTCTGATACAGCTTCTAGTAATTCTATTAAAATGTACATGCTGGGTCCCAAATGGCAGAATAAAAATGGAAACTTCAGTCCTCTGATGTCTGCAAGCAGTTTGGCTCAGAGGTATTTGAGTAAACTTACATCAGGAGAAACCACAAATCTTGCATCTCAGGCTAGAAATTCCATCATGGCTCTGTTACCTATTAGTTGAAGAGAAATTAATAATACACATCTTTTTCCTCCATAGGCCTTAGTTTTCCCTCAATGGGAAATGACACAACCAACTTCAAGGAAGGAGGAGTAGCTAGTTTAAGGGGATTAGTGTCTCCGCAGGAAGTGATAATAATGCTTTGGTGCTAGAGCACATAGTGAGTTAGCTGGCTGCTACATTACCTGCATTTTTTATGGGGAAATCAGTCTTCCTCTGCATGGTGGAAGGCAACTCATTGATACGCAGGGATAGCTGGCGTTTAAAGGGTGACATCTTCTGGCTAAGAGCAGGAAATCCTCGGAAAGAGCCTTGGCGAGCAAGCTGTTCGATAGGCGCATGCCGGCGTGGGATGGCATGAGGATTGTTCACCTCAAGAGAAGAGGTGGCATCCGAAGTGGGAGAAGTGGGAGAGGATGGGGATGGGGCGGTGTTGCCAGAAGCCACTGATGAACCAACTACTGTTTTATCTGTTTCAGCTCAAAAAAATCAAGAGAAAGAGGACCTTAGCAATGTCTTCAGACAATCCGAGTTTTACAGAGCTGACAAATTCAAAAGCCCTTTAGGTCTTTTCAGGATATTACAGGATATTTCCATATAACTAAAAAATACAGTTATATCAAATTTAACTGCATACAGTTATACAGAATATAACTGTATTTCCTCCTCCCCAATGTTTTTTTTTTGTTTTTTTTTTTTGAGACAGAGCCTCAAGCTGTCACCCTGGATAGAGTGCTATGGCATCACAGCTCACAGCAACCTCCAATTCCTGAGCTCAAGCGAGTCTCTTGCCTCCGCCTCCCAAGTAACCGGCGCCTGCCACAACGC